>LPNX010671581.1:0-80464 GCA_001517045.1 Pseudotsuga menziesii
ACCTTATTTATTATTTTATTATTTTTGACAGAAAATTCAAGAATAAAACATTTTGTAATAAAAAAATTCGTATTTAATAAAATATGTTGAAGGGGGACAAAAGTGGATATAGTTGTTGAAGAGTGTTTGCTGACCCACCAGAGGAAAAGACAAGTGGTAGAAAACACTGATTGAGAACTCAGGATGCATGAGGCATCATCCCCAAAAATCATGTCACAACTCCTAGTTGAGTGTTAAAGAGAAGGAGGCTCATAAATGACCAAGTCCTAGGAAAAATACTATAAATTAGTATGTCCATAAGAAGCAAGAGGCTAGCATTGGACGGGGATTAACATCTATGAAATGCAAGAGATGGAGCATTGAAGGATTTTTCTCTTGTGGTTCAACGAACATGCTTGGGGGTTCTGGAGCAAGTAACTTGGCTGCTCTGGGAGTTGGTTGGGAGGAACAACTTCTCCACTTTTGTTTTCCCCAGCGTTGGTGTCAGGTTCATACTTTATATTTTAAATGTTGTAGAATATGTTTAAATCCTAGATCTGCAGTAGATTAATGTAAATTTTAATTGTTTTCAATTAGTTTAGTGATGTTATACTTGTATCCTATACCTAATGGAATGAAATCGTTTATTTCTAATATGTATAGCATAATCCTATATTCAACTGTATAATTCTTAATTTGCATAGTTTTCCTAAATATGTTCTTAATTAGCATTAGTAAATATAAGTGAATGGAATCCACTTTCATAGTAATTATCCAAATTTATTTCACAGGTTCAGATTTTAATCTACTATTATATAGATCTGTATTATTTAGTATAATTAGAGACAGAATTCATTAAAATAATAATAAAAGTAATGTAGTTCATAAGATTTAATTTGAGGTATTAGAATCGAATGAGATTTATATAGGAATGTTACTATCGTAAATACTTACATAGGGATACCTTAATCAAACTATACAGATCCCATAACTAATTCAACGCAGTTGTAGATATATGATTATCAAATCATGTACAAAGACGATGAAATCAAGAAAAAAGTTACCAGTATTAAGATATCCTCTAGATCTATTTATTTTATAGTAAACCCCAAATCAAACCAAACCATTTATCCACATTAAATGGAACTGTAAAGGTCACGGGATCGAATCCCTTCAAGTATTTAATTAATTATAAACAGTCAAAGGAAGGATGGCTAAAAAACATACCATCATTTCTCTACCAAGATCGTGGATCAAATCTTCTTGAGATATTTATTCCACAGTCCTATGAGAATTTTACTTATCACTTTATACTAATACAACCTTGAAATCATCAAAAGGAAATTAACTTACGGATCGAGGATCCTATTAACATCCACTAGAAGGTTTTAGATAACAGATAAATGATCTAAATAAAATCTACAACTGATCAATAAACTAGCTACCACATCTAATATCCCGGCAGTATAATCGATATCGTATGTATGTCCACATCATGGCTACCTTAAGTCATATAGATATATGGTATCATTACAACATTTCGTTATAACTTCAAGCACTCCCAAGTATTTTATATAAAGGTGCAATCCATATAATACTCTACCCTATTATACAGAGGCAAAGACTCGATAAAATATACGCTAGGTCTCATTACTTGCAGAGATCGTGGGATCATGTCCCGTAATGATATTTCACTTGAACACATAAAAACTAATATAAACACATACATAATCGCAGCTGTAAACCATTATCTTTATTCCAGAATAAAAACACATAAGACAGTCGTAAGCCTATCCCATACCTACCATGACAATTTTTATAACAGGATGTATTATTATATAAAGATATTATAAAACAAAGGAAACGCATTCTTCCATGACCGTACGACCATCCACGATGGAAGCTGAGGGTTTAAACATAATCCACATAAATAATTACACACAGTGAGATACGAAACATCATTGGGTTAATACCCAGCCAAGGTCGTCTTTCAACCATCAGAAGAATATATCAAAGTATATATACATAGTGGCTATAAGACCATCGATGATGGCTTCCACTATAAAATCCAAACATCTGTTTTATAAACTACATGGGAGTAAGACCTGTCAAGGGCAACCCAAACCCTACCAGTGTTTTAACTAAACGAAAGTATTTTTTTACATTACAGTGCCCAGTAATGGCTATAAGTCAACACAACTTGAAAAGGGTTTTTAAACACAACCATTGGCTATTTTAAACCAACAAAGAAAAACCACTTATCTTAATTGTTGCGGCTACCAAGAAGCCCTCACAACTTCTTCCCAATGAGACCTGCAACACAAAGTGGTTGGGTCAACATGGATATTGCAGGTTAAAAGAAATTGTAAAACAAAATTGATTTTAACCAGGGTTGATCACAGACTTACTCGGGCGTTTGGAAACGCAGGTGTGGGAGGAGGTGACGTTGTCTCCTTCCTCTCCAATTCCAAAACCTGTGAGTGAAACCGGTTACAGTTAGTTTAAGTACATTGTATTTATCTTTTAAGAACTAGAATAAGTCTTATAGCGTTTTGGAATTCTTAACTTGGTGTTGGGTAACGAAGGCCAAGGTTTGGCTCCTCTGAGCACCCTTATCCCTCCACATCCCATAGAAACAAAAACATACCAGTCAAATAAAGAAACTAAACTACTGGACAAACCTTTTAAGTTTCAAAAAGAAGTTTAAGTTAAGCTTACCTTGGGAGAATACTGTTCATGGTGTTGGAAGCTTCGATCGGTTGTTAGAGCTCAGGTTTGGTCGAAAACCAGTGAGGGTAGATGGAGAAAATTTTGCTACCACAGAGGAACTAGATAAAAACACCATTAACCCTGTGAAAAATGAGTTGAACAACACAGAGAGCAGAGCTCGTCCCTCGACCGACCTCCGACAGGTAAAAAAAATCAAATGCAAAACTCAGACATAGTAAAGAACTTTCAAAACCCTATTCGAACCTTAACAATCCCACAATTCAGGTGTAGGGCATGGATTACATCCCGTACTACCTCATGGTCCTGGCTACGCTGCCAACTCACATCCAAGATAGGTTTAAATGTCAACCAAAGGTCCAAAATTAATTGCATGGACGAAATCATTACCACTTAAATAATTGTGAATCCAATCATGGACATCGTTTAATGGCCAACATATAACCTATGCATTGGATGTTTGTAATACATCACATCTTATGTTATAACCATACCTTACAACATGTTAATCAAACCTTGCATCGAACCACACCATGTATAGTAGGAACTTGCTAGAACCTTCGTGAAATTGGGTTAAGGGATATAATGTCATCGTGGGATATGGCTAATACCCCTTCCATGGTAAAGTATAACATGTGCTCTTTACAAATTCTTATACCTTAGCGCTGGGTTAAGCTAAGGTATTGGGAAATATTTTAATCATATCATAGAACTAGAAATAAAACCTCAAAACATATAATCATGTTAAAACCATACTGCATAGTATAGGTTATGCATTATAAGTTATAAACCATGGCTAATATCATATGAAATAGTATTTACTCATGTGCATAAAGGACTGTAAGGAGATGCATCTAAACCAACACATGTAGGATCATAAAGAATTACATTAAGGCCAAAAACATGTGGTTTCATGCCAATTCATAAGTAACTAAACCCTCACTTTTTATTCATATTAAGAGGTTTCCCTATGGAGGACCATACGCTTACAAACTCTAAGCTTCTCACGCTTAAGGGTAGGTCTTTATATACGTAGTGTAAACTATGTTAAGGTCAATCCTTGAAAGTAAGATAAATAACTACAGAGCAGGGAAACAAAGTACATCACCTACGTGAACATGGTTGAAGGTTCCAGCAGGAACTAGACATCGTAAGCTTCAACAAACCTATCATAACCAATAGGACCAAGACGTTAAAAACTAACAGCAGTAAGATGTAGGATTTTTCTAAGTAAATGTAAAAGTAATGCATGTAATTTTATTTTATTTTACGATTTTTAGGTGTGTTACAAGGTCCTCCTACAAGTAATGTCCACGATCCATGTGCACAGCCAAAGAGTGTGCTAGGGTGTCATTGCTCAAGTACATTCTTTTGATGTCCATTGCTAGGGTATCAAGCTTGGCATTGATATTTTCATCTGATGTGACCTGATTTTGGGAAATCCCTCTCATGTCACCTTCCAATTAATCAAGCCTAGTAGCCAACATAGCCTCCCCCCATATCTCAGGCATGTTTTCCACCTCGCAATCTTGCATGGTCAAGATAACAAGTGCCTTCATGCTCTAGAACATACCTAGAATGTAAGTATAATGAGTCTCCTGAGTTCTGGTGGAACCTTGATACCCCACCATACCCCCAAGCTAGTGCTTAAGTTTCCTTGCATTTGGACATGGTTTTCCATTTCTCACCCTTCTTTCCATGTGTTCCAAGTGTTCTAGAGCCTTCATTTTAACTCTTTTATTAAAGAAACCTCTAGTATTCTCCATTTCTCGTATGGCCCTCAACATGTGGGTCCTTTAAGGGCCATTTGTTGTTTTTTGTGAGGTGGTTTTGTTACGTACCATTGTGAAAGAGGTCTTACTAAATAACCAGATCAAACTGTGTTGATGGGAACGAGGGAGGGAATTCAAATTCCAATCCTAATGAGATGAATTCCTACACATAGAGACAACAAAAAGATTGCTTGTCGTCACGGGGACTTCACTTAGTGAACATCTCACATAGCACGTGCGATCATGGGATATTAAAGAATACCCTTAATTTCGAGAGATATTGACCCAAACACTTTTTGTTGAAACCCCCTCCCAATACTTAAAACTTCCTCCCCACCCCTTTTTATACCTCAATCCTTATAAACCACCCTACCCAACCCCACCTTAAGCCCCTCATCCCCCCAATACCCTGCAATATATTGGTTCAATTTTTGATAATTTAAAAACCCACAATATGAATTGATGTGATAGGATATTGGTCAACAAGTGAAGCCCACATGATTTTCGTAGGCTGCTGAAGAAGCCGACTATGCCTTTTCGCAAATACCGACCATCGAGTTGCGAAATCAGCTAAGCAAGTGTGGCCAGGACCACCATGAGAAGCCATAAAATATTACACGAGGGAGAGGATGCAATTGCAAGCATGATATCTATGCATCTTTGTGTTAGGATACTGTAATGACCAATGATGTTGGGGTAGGAGCCATGGCATTTAACAATCTAAGACAGTACGCATGTCTCCCTACATGGCTCGATCTCCCTTAACATGTGATAAATACATCGCATCAATTCTTCTAAGTTGGGAATAATTGCACCCATAATAGGGATTTTAATTAAAAATTCTCATTTTTTAAAATATTTTTTTAATATTTTTTATAATTTTTATTTTTAATATATATATTTTAAATTTGTTTATTTATAAAGATTTGAGAAGTGAATAAAATTTATAATTTGTTTTATTAATTTATTTTTTTCACTACATCTTTATACATAATTAAATTAAAATAAAAGTCCCAATACCTTTGTACATAAATACAGTACAATAATTCATTTAAAAAAAATTGTATTAGCAATTATTAAATAATTTTTTTAACTAAAACTTAAATGAAGTGGCTGGGAGAATTGCTTATTATTTTCTAAGCTCAAGTTCAAATCTTATGGTATTTCTATGTATACCTTGATTTTCGAGAATATCATAAATTGACATTCTTCCATTAATGTAATTGCAATATTTTCTCTAATGAAAAATAATATTAATACACTAATAATATTAATTACAGAAAAAATTGTAATATTTTTTATAATGAAAGTAATATTAATAAACTAATAATATTAAAAGAAGAGTTAATGAAAAAAAAACACTCCCTAGATTCCCCAGAGATGATCCACCAAATTCATACCAACACCCCGAACAAAGGGGTGAGAAAAAGAAAACCGGGTTGTCTAAACAAGGGACTTTTTACCTCTGTTTCCCGCTGGTTTTTATCAGTTTTTTGTCATGAATCTTCACTGGATTTTCAAAATGCCCCTAAAAAACTTCTAGATATTGCAAAGTGTGGGTGTTGGGGGTTTTCCTGTTACTTGATTTCATTTCTAAGCTTAAAAACACCCAACAAACAACATAAATTACAGATTTTGTGGATTAAATTCACCGAATTTTGGCAAAAAAACAACGTGAAAGTCAAAACTTCCCCTAGTTAGACAGATCCAAAGAAAACTGCTTAAAAATTTGTCAAAACAAATGCACCAATAATAAGCACCATCGGCATCTTGACCTAGACCAACCGGTCGACGTAACTGCTTCTGCGGGTCGTTAAAGTGACTTTCTAAAAGACAAGTTGAATTGGCAAGGCCAAATTCGCCAAGCATGGAGGGTGGGTAAACCCAGTGATGAGCGAGCTAGGCCCATAAAATTCATCATGGAAAGTGCACATGACAAGAAAACTCTTTTAATTAAGAAGCATCTTTTAAAGGGCTCTCATTTTTTTCTAGAAAAAGACTTAACTATCATGTAGTAAGAGGAAAGAAGAAAAGAGTTGTCAAAGGTCAGAGCAACAAGAGATGAGGGAAAAAGAGCATGGTTATACAAAGGAAAAGTTGTTATTGTTTTTTTTGGTCCTCCTTATAAAGCAAGACATCAGAACAATAGTTAAGAAGTGATAGCAAATCCCTTAGCAGAAAATATCGTAGCAAGGTTAGGATGGGAAAATAGGGGGTTAGACTGAAATTTGAGTCTTGTATGCCAAAGAAAATAGCAATCAAGGTCTACCATGGTTCCTTTAAGCTTAGTATGTTGGAACTGCAGAGGATACCCATGGAGGTGTGGACCTAGTCTAGGACCTATTGCGGAAGATAGGGACATAATATGTCTCGTGGAAACACATGAACATGAAGGGTGCAAGACATTCCTTTTTGAAAAATATATGAAGTTGCAAGTATGGAACAAGGGAGAAGATAATGGAAAAGGTCATGGTGGTATCATGGTCTTAGTGAAGAAAAAGGTAGATCGTTGCATTCAACTAGAAAAAGAAGACTCAAATAAACAATTGATATGGTTTAAAATATCAGAAAATGGAAATGTCATCAGAATTGTAGCATGCTACTTCGCCCCACAAGTTTCAAAAATTTACAAAAGGAGGGGGCTCTACCATAAAGACCCTTTTGTAGCATTAAAAAACGATATTGCAAAGTATTCTCAAGTAGGAGAAATCCTTCTAGTAGGAGATTTCAACACCAGGACCACAAGTGAACAAGCTAGCATTCTTTGTCATAGGGAAGATTACAATCCTATTTGGCTTGCAGAAGAAAGAAATCATCAATGGGAACCAATTTCGAAAGACAACAAAATCTGCAATATCTTTGGAGAACAGTTGCTTACCTTATGTGGAACTTTCAATTTAGTAATCTGCAATGGTTTTCCTAGATGGAAAAACTCTGGTAATTTCACTTATAATACCTACAATGGAGCAAGTGTGGTGGATTATGCAATTTCTTCGCATGGCCTATGCGAGAAAATGGAGGAAGTTATGATTGGAGAATAGCTCTGGGATTTAAAATATGATAACAAACCGATCTATATAAGTCTTTCTTGGACTAATAAGTAGCAAGTGGGGACAAAAAATCAGCACATTCAACAACCTTTTGCAAAGGGAATAATTCTTTTGACTCAAGAGAACTGTAATATCTTTAGGAAGGATTTAGGGAGACTTTGTAAGAGGGAAGAAATTTTGTCCCAAGGCCTTAATAATCAACAACTAACTAATTCAATTCAAAGGGCACTCGCAAAATGAAAAAGAGCAAAGAATAGGAAATGTGAAAGAAATTGCTTTCTTGTTAATGCTTGTTTCAATGAGGAGTGCAAAAAATAAAGGAGAACGTGGAGAGAGTCAAAATAAAAAGAAAGAGAATTAAAAATCTACAAGCGGATTATAAGAAAGAAAAATATTGGTTTCATGGTCTCAATGAGGGAAGAGCTAATATTCCTTGGGAAAAACAACCCCAAACTTTTTTGGAAGGAACTTCAAGTGAGCGAAAAGAAAACTGAAAACAATATTACAGCGAACCAGTGGCTTGAGTATGCAAGGAAACTCTATGAGAGGAATCCTAATGTTGAACCCCCCCTCCCTTAGTCAACACCACCACCATTACTAGGATTTTCACCATGCAAGATATTGAGGTGGGTATTAAGAAGTTGGGTGTTGGAAAATCCAAAGATTTAGTATAACTTCAAGCTGAATATCTAAAGTGGGGTTCAAAAAATATTGCACCTGACATTATAGGAATCTTCAACAACATCATTCAGCAGGGATTCCCTATAGATTGGACAACTAGCCTCACAATTCCTCTTTTCAAGAGCGTAGATGTCAACGATCCCTCCAATTATAGGACCATAATGATAAACCCCTTGTTTGCAAAGCTATTTGGAAGCATGTTAGAAAATAGAATTAGCAAGTGGGTGGAAGAAAGGGACAAGTGTGCTAAAGGGAAAGCATGTTTTAGACCTAAACATTCCATCGTGGACCATGGTGTTACTTTAAGTCACATCATTGAAAAAGTGTGGGAGGAAAAAGAGGAAGCATTTTGGTTCTTTATCGATTTCAAAAAAAAAATTGACACGGTTCCCAAGGATAAGCTATGGCACAGAATGGAGGAACTTGGGGTTCCTATACATTTTAGAGCAGTTGTTCACAACATATATGAGGAGGTCAAATTCAAAATTAGAACAGCATATGGTATCTCTGAAAGTTTCAGAAGCAATATCAGGGTCAAGTAAGGGTGCCCATTATCCCCTACCATTTTTGGCTTATATATTGACAAACTTGAAGAGTGATTAAACTTAGAGGGAGGGGATGGTGTCCTCATGGGAGAGTATGTGATAAGGCTTCTTTTGTATGCAGATGACCTTATTTTGATTGCTAAGTAAGCTCTTGGATTGCAAGAGCACTTGATTTCCCTTGAGCACTTTTGTAGAACACTTGGAATGCAAGTAAATACTAGCAGGTTGAAAGTGGTAGTTTTCTCTAGCAAAAGAAAACATAAACAACATAAGTTATCCTTTGAAGACAATACCCTTGAAGTAGTCAAATATTACAAGTACCTTGGAATCGACTTCAACAAAAGTTTGAGTTGGGAAGGCTACAACAAAAAAGGAACTCTAGGAGGTTGGAAAGCATTTTATGCTTTCCAAACTAGGTGCAGAGAGGCACAGTTATGGGACTGAAAAACTATGCAAGCCCTTTTTGGGCTCTTAGTGATCGCAGTTGTTCTCTGTGGTTGTGAATTTTGGGCCAGCAGTACCTCTAACTTACAGTGGAAGCAAATAGAAAAGATTCAAAAACACATGATCACAAGCAAGTTCAAAATTAAGAGTTTAGTGCCATACAAGATCTTGCTAAGTGAAATGGAGGTGGCTTCTATTGAAAAGATCGCTATGGTGAGACTCATAAGATATCTAAAAAGTGTTGAGAAAATGGAAGAAGGTAGATGGCCTAAGGTTGTCTTCAATGACATATTGTGCAAAAGAAAGAAGAGTTGGATGTGGCAAAATATTAAATGGCTTAGCAAGTGGGATATGTGCTTAAGCATGTGCCCTACGTATAGTAAAGAAACAAAGGATTTTGTTATCAATAAGTTCCATAAGCGAACTTGGGATATAGAGCTAGGGAGAAAGAGAAAGTATTATATTGAAGAGTTTAACCCAACCTACAATCAACATCAAAAGGCATACATAGGGGCCAATATATGTTGGAAAACCAAAATTCTCATTGCTCAACTAAGAACTAATTCCCGTCAACTTCGTTGTGAGGCCGGGCACTGGAAAAGGCCAAAAGAAAAGTTGGGCAGCAAGAGTATGTATTTTTTGCACCGTTGGTAAGGTGGAGACAGAAAAACATTTCATTCTAGATTGTGAAGCCTTTAAGGACAATAGGGACAGGTACGCAAATGTCTTGATGGATAAATCTTGGGATGATTTATTTAACGAGGGAACGGTGGAAAAATTGGAGGCACTCATCATCAAGTTTAAAAAAAAAAGGATTGAATTGTAGAAAACAGCGTGCGAGTTGGTCTGTCCCATAGGCTATTCTTAGCCTCACGGACATTAAAATATTTTCTTCCTTTCCTTCCTTCCTTCCTCGCTCTGCTTCCCTGGTCACAGCTTTGGCAGGTCATTAACTGGCACTCACCCCGCTCTGATCCTTTGGTGACCATTTCCACTAGTTGGTACCTCTCTAGTCACTCATCCGCTCCCTCGGTGACCGTTTCCACCAGTAGGTACCTCGCCACTCGCTCCACCACCTTGATATGGAAACTTTTGGATGTTGTCTTGGCGGCCAAGCCTAATTTTGGCATATTTATTATTTCATTTTTTAAATATTTACTTACTACAACTTTTGGGGGGTTGTTTTCTTTTTTAGTACCGAGGCTTTAAAACATATTTGGAGGGTTTGGATTCGGCATTAGAGACAAGTAGAACTAGAGGCCAAAGAGAATAAGGAGACAAACATCAATCAATCAAGGCTTGGTGTCTGATAAAAGCTGTGAAATAAAGAGTAATGGAGCTACATAGTGCTGCAAATAATGAGATCGAAGGAAGTGGAATTTATAACAATTCTGATCTCCAACAGAAGCAACTAAGGGATATTATAGAATCTCACATAATTCTTCCAAATAATTGCACTTTCTCTCAGCTTGATGGAACCATATAGGAAAATATTAAGACACACTATAGAAATTACAAGACCATTTGTCCATTAAGAAATCTGAATCATAACTGCAGATTTAGATACATTGATAATGCATCGGTTTGCAGAATATTGCAGACACGATATGAATGCAAAACATGCAACCAAAAATTTACCCTGTTCGGCAGGTCTTATTTGGGTGGTGCCAGCAAGATATTGTTGGATGAATTAGAATATGATCATAAGTGCAGAAGTAATAGGAAGAAAATTAAGAAGACCAAGGAGTTGGTTGTTTCCCGCTATGAAGCTACCAGCGGTCATGCTGAAGAATTTGTAATACTGCAGCCACAAACAAAAAAAACAATCTGTACCAGATGTATTACAGGCTTATCTAGTTGTTGTAGCAGCCAAAATCAATCATATGCATCTCCATCTCAATGGCCACTAAATGTTGAACGGTTTCCTGTGCAACAACATAATATCTTATCGTATTTTTCTAGGTCTAATTCTCAATCATTTATTCCAACTCTGCATTTGTTGTAGCATGACATGAAGGAATCCCACACCGGCTGCCCTTCTATTAGTACTCTTCTTACACAAAGAAGTTACAAGCCGTTTGAATCTGTAAATGAATTTGGGATACCATCATTGCATGAAAACTATGTAATTGACAGTGGGGATGACATGGGGATAGCTATGAGCAATGTATTGATAAAACAAGCCAATAATTATGAGTATTCATCTCATGATGCCTTTGTGTTTCCCACTTTTCTGAGCACAAGAAGAAATTATTGTGAGACTCCTAGTGCTTTATCTCCACCGCCATATCTACAAAGTCAATTTCAAGGTCAAGGTTCAGAAGAAGAAGCAAGACTAGGAAGATATTCAATACAAACGCAATGTTGCAATCAATTTGAAATCCAACCCAAAAACTACAGCACCAGTTGTCAAAATGGTAATGCTTATAACTAACTCCTCAACTTGTATGCATTTTTTTGGTTCTCCTTCGTTTGTTCTAATGTTAAATTGGTAGTGCAAATGTAAAAGATTTTAAATATATATATATATATATATATATATATGTACTACAGTGGCTGTAGGTTATCCGATTCATCCAAACATCAATAAAAATTATTACTAGAGCCATGAAGTTGCTTATATTGGAGAAGGGTGTGAAGAAAAAATTGGTGAATATTTTACAGAAGATGCTAAATATGGATCAAACTATGCTGAGAATGAGACTCGGGAAATGTACGTTTCAATCTTCGACTTCGACCAAAATGAGCTGCTGGATAAAATTGTCTCAAATGGCATTGAATCAACGAACGACAATAGCCACTGTGTTTGCTTAGATGAATTAATTGATATTGATGACATTATATTTGATCCTCCCGTTCATGCCTCTACCAAACAGAAACAATATTGAAGATCCCAATGGTGGCAATTCAGATGAGTTGAAGAAGAACCTGAACGATGATATATTGTTAATGTTGGAAGGTAAGGGATCTCAATATATGGTAGGAGCAATGAAAGCAAACGTCGACCTTAGTCTCTCTATTGAGAAATTTGATAGTTATGATCAAGAATCCACAAAAAGTTGTCTACAGAAAGTAAGTTTTGATTGTGATGATGTAAGAGCTTTACTTCCAAGTTGGGAAAAACGTAGCAAACGAATGGAGAGATATGTTAAAAGAGGCACTCCCCCAAGCTCCATTAGACGCAGAACATGGAAGTGCATGCCCTCATTGGGTTTCCCCTCCAAGACTATTTTGTCACTGTAATTGGGCAACTTGTCATATTTTAGTTCGATCTTCATTTTACAAAATATTATTAGAATAAATCTTGGCTGATTACTATAAGCCAAGATTAAAAAATATTATTTATCCAATCAAATTTTAAAGAGTTATGATCTTTGAAGCTCATATGATCAATTGCTGGTACTATATTTTTTCTTACATCGCCACTAGAATAGTCTTAAATCTGAGATTTAAATGACAAGCTAGCATTTTATAAGTAGACTTTATTTTTTTGGGATTAACTTAAATGAAAGTTTACAAATCCTTAGGGAATAGAACACATTTATCCCACAACACAGTTCATTACTGTTAATGGAGGGCCGAGATTTAATTTTGTATATTGTTGTCTTTTTAAAATATATAACCATGAATATGAGTTAAAAATATTCTAGATTATATCAGAGTTTACACTCGAAAATGCAGGTTGGTTCTCATCTATTTATGCCAAGTTTGGTATCAACCTTAAAACTGAAAATGCTTTTATATTTATAGTTGCAGGAGTGTATTATCATACTACTAGTATTTTCCTTTAGATTTTAGTTTTCATTCAATTCCTATACATTTGTTCCACCAAAAATTTCATAGTTGGTAATCAACAGTAAGAAAATAAGGTTTTTTTTTGTAACGTCTAGTTGCCTATTGATTAAAAAGATAAAAATGCTAATATGCTCATTTATTTTCTCTTAATCTTTTTATTTCACATGTTTGTGAAAGCCATGGATGACCTGTCGTTCACACGTTGCTTTGAGAGATTTGAGTTTTTGTTGCATAGTGACCATTTTGGAGTTTCCCACTAGTTGTATCTCAGACCACCAGAGGCGAACGGAGTCTATGAAGGTCGAATGAGAGAGCCATAATTTCTCAAAAAGAAAGGCACGGTGGAGATGTTCCCCAATACTTTGTCAGTTTAGGTCAATGGCCCATTTATCGAACCCAGTCGTCATGAGAGTCGAGGAGGTTGGTTATCCAAAACTGAGCCGACTAAACTTGAGTTTGTCGCTTAGTTATATTAAAATAAAAATTTTAATTTCACTTTCACACCGACCTCTTTTTCTTTTTTTACTTGTCGCGTGAAACTTGTCTAACTCCCAACTAGACAGGTTTATAAAATTTGTTCAGCATTTTAGACTTGACTAATTTACTTCAACAAGTTCTTACTTGTCAGTTCTACCAACTGTTACTTCGACCACTTGTCGGTAACTTCACTTCGACCACTAGTCAGTTGACCTCTTCGACCACTAGTCGGTTACTTCACTTCGAACACTAGTCAGCTGACCTCTTCAAGCACTAGTCGATTTTACTCGACCAATTTACTCAGACTCACTTGCTCTGGTTTGGTTTTATTCGATGTTTACAGAGTATGTTTCTTAGTCTAAAAGACTTAAGAAATTACAAATATTTTTAACTTGTAAGTAAGATGAAGTAAAAACTGACATATTAACAATTCAAAATAACTTATAAAAGCATATACCCAAATATTTAGAAAGACTTGAGTCGACCACTTTTTCGTAAAATCAAGAATTTCACGGAGTTAGAAATTTATGGGTTCTTGTTCTTTCACTCAACCGTAATTGTAAACAACATTTACACAAGTAAATCTGGAAAGAATGTGTGGCCAAATAAACATGCATTCAACCATAAACTATTTGATATATATATATTGTTTGAAAATAACAAAGGTAATACAAACTTGTCGATCCAAACTTGTCGGCTCACCGACTGATCCTTTTATAGAGCTCTAGCTCTTTGACTAAATCACACACATAGAAGCTTGAGCTTCAACACAATTCTTTCTTCACTCTCTGCTATCCTGTGAGCTCTCTCTCACTCTCTATTGTGTCTAACTTGATTTACAGTTTTCTTCTTCTATTTATAGGAAACTTGGAAATTTCTTCTACATGAATCGACTGACTCACCATTAAAGACTGTAATAACTATCCACCTAACAACTTAGCTTCAGAAATTAATTCGACTGGTTTAGATTGCCGAATCATGGACTCTTCCCTCTTGTCAGAATGATCGACAAGATCTGGACTGATACTGACTCTGATAGAGTTGGCTGAGATCAGATACGGATCTGCAAGTAATTACCTTTTCCAGCACTCCCCCTTAATTATGAGCATATGGGGATTTTTGTTTTAAAAAAAAATTTACAAAATGTTTCAGAGCTTAAACATACTTTGTTCATGATAGATTTCATTGTGCAAAACTTGTCATTCCAAGATAACTACACAGCTACTGGAATGTGTCCTTTTCCAATGCTTTTGTAAAGATGTCTGCAAGTTGATCTTCAGACCTGTAAAATTCCAAACAAATTTCCTTGTTGTTCACCAAATCTCTTATGAAATGAAACCTTGTGTCGATGTGCTTGGTTCTCTTGTGGAACACATGATTCTTTGATAATGCAATGGCTGAATTGTTGTCGTAGAAGATGGTTGTCGGTTCTTGATGGTTCCGTGATAGTTCTTTTAACACTCGCCTCATCTAGAGAGCTTGGCATGCAGCACTTGTCGCTGGAACATACTTTGCTTCTGCTGAAGACAGAGTTACTATGGGTTGTTTCTTTGAAGCCCATGAAACAAAACCTGTACCAAAACGAAATGTGTACCCAGATGTGCTCTTCTTGTCATCTATGCTTCCTCCATTGTCATTGCCAGTGTAGCCAATGAGCTTAAAATTTTCTGAGGTTGAATACATAATTCCAAGGTCTTTTGTGCCACTTACATACCTCATAATTATTTTACCTGCTTACCAATTTGATTCTTTTGGTGACTCCATGAACCTTGAGATCAGACTTAGTCCATACATAATGTCTGGTCTTGTCACTGTCAAATACATAAGGCTTCCAACAAGCCTTTTGAACAACGTAGGATCTACAGTTGATCCTTCATCATCCTTGCTCAATTTTAAAGCTGTTATTAATGGTGTTGGGGCTGTCTTGTAATTAGACAGGTTAAATATTTTTAAAACTTCACTTGCATACTTAGACTGTGATATAAAAATACCACTTTCATACTGTTGAACTTCAATGCCTAGAAAAAAATTCATAAGCCCCATATCAGTCATTTCAAATTCACTTTCCGTGACTGCTTTAAATTCTCCTATGCCAAAGTCACCAGTAAATATTAAATCATCTACATACAAGCAGACAATTAGCATCTTACCTTGCTCATTCACTTTGGTGTACAATCTCGGTTCACTTTCACTTCTGTGAAATCCATTTTCAGCAAGATAGGAATCAATCCGACTGTACCAAGATCTAGGAGCTTCCTTCAAACCATAGAGTTCCTTTTTCAACCTGTACACTTTATGCTCTTGAACTGGAACTTCATAGCCTTGTGGTTGTTCCACATATATTTCCTCTTCTAAATAACCATTTAAAAATGTTGACTTAACATCCATTAGATAAACATGCCATTTGTTTTTAACAGCAATGGCCAAGACTGTTCTGACATCCATGCATGCAACAGGTGCAAATGTTTCATTGAATTCTATGCAGGGTTGCTATGTGAACCCTCTTGCTACCATTCTTTCCTTGTGCTTCTGCACATTCCCATCAGCATCTTGCTTTGTCTTGTAAATCCATTTGACACTGATTACATATTTGTATTTTGGTACATCAACTAGTTCCCATGTCTCGTTCTTCTCAATGCATTCTATTTCTTCATACATGGCTTGTGCCCATACTTATTCTTCAACAGCTTCTTCAAATGTTAGTGGATCATATATAGGAGAAAATAATGCAAAGAGAGAGAATGAATTTGGTGTACCGGCTTCATATATCTCACGCATAATTCTTATCTTCACCCGTTCTATCGATGTCGATCTCGACAAAATGCTTGATGGAGTCTACTGTCCTCCTGGTGTGCTTATCGGTGTAGCTTGAGTTGCTACTTGTGTCGAAGGTCCTTGTGATGAACCATGTCATGGTGTCATGGGATCCCATAGTGCTGCAACCGGTTGACTTACATGTGGTGTTTGAACCACTTCCTCTTCCATATCATCATTGTCGACATTTGACACAATCTTGACATTTATGTCAACAGTTCCATCCCATGATTCATTCTCGACAAATTGAACATCTTGACTGATTATCACTTTCCTTGTGACAGGATCATACAACTTGTATGCTTTTGTGTCTTCAAAATAACCAACAAAAATACATTTATGTCCCTTCTTGTCGAGCTTCTTTCTCAGCTCATCTGGAACATGAGCATATGCAACACAACAAAAAAAATTTAAATGTGAAACACTATGATTCATACCTGTCCATGCTTCTTGAGGAACTTTGTTATTCACACTCTTTTTCAGACACCGGTTCATAATGTATATAGCAGTTGCGACTGCTTCACCCCAATATTCATTTGCAAAATGCTTGGCTGCCAACATGCTATGCGCCATCTCCATGATGGTTCTATTCTTTCTTTTGGAAATATCGTTCTACTGAGGTTTATACCATGCAGTAAATTGCTTCTGTATGCCATGGGTCTTGCAAAAATTTATAAATTCATTCGAAACATATTCACCTCCTCTATCGGTCCTTAAGATCTTGATGCATTGTCCACTCTGATTCTCCACGAGTGCCTTGAACTACTGAAAATAGCTAAATGCATCAGATTTATGTTTCAGAAAATATACCCATGTTTTCCTTTAGTAGTCATCAATAAAATTTAGAAAATAATTTCATCCACCAATGGATGATGTCTGCATTGGACCACAAATATAAGAGTGCACAATTTCAAGTGGTGTGCATGCTCTATATGACTTTCCAACTGGAAAAATCTCTCTGTGCTGCTTGCCAAAAATGTAGCCTTCACAAAACCTTTCTGGTCTATCGATCAAAGGTAATCCTTTCACAATATTATTTGTGAGCAATAACTTCATCCCACCAAAATTCATATATCCAAATCTAAAATGCCATAGCGAAGATTCATCTTGAACTTTTGTTTGAAATGCATCATGCAAATTAGCGTTGCCATTTTCTTTGTTGTCGAGGGGCTTGACTGTTTCTTTACTTTCTTCCTTGAATGCAGCTCTTGTATTTGTCTTCCCTTTCATGTTGGGAACTATCCTCAATGGAAACAAGCAGTTTCTTGTCATTGGCACTTTTGCTATCAGCTGGTTGCTTGGACGCTTGTCTTTAATCACACAACGATCATCTTCTATGTAGACTCTGTAGCCCTTTTGTATAAGCTATCCAATGCTAAACAAATTATGTTTCAAAACTTCAACATGATAGACATCAGGGATATACTTACTCTCCCCCTGTTTGGTTAGAAAATCAAGAGTGCCTTTTCCTAAAAAAGTAACTTGGACATTGTTTCCAAGTGTAACATCAGTTTGAAATGAATTATCTAGATTGGAAAACAAATTTAAATTACCAATCATATGATTGCTGCAACCTGAATCTAACTACCATATGTCATGTGGACTTCCTTGAACAACGTTGCATTCAATTGGAGATGTCTATGCCATTAACATTGCACTTGTCAGAGTGCTGGTGCTGGTTGACTGATTTGGCCTTTTCCTTCCTTGGTCATATTGTTTCTTCCCGCATTCATATGCATAATGACCAAATTTATTACAGTAATGACATTGAATTTTTTATTTATCAAACCTCTATCCACTTAGCTGACTTGGATTCTAATACTCTCCTCTACCACCGACATTTGCAGGACTTTTGCCTCGTCCTCCTCTTGAAGAACTTCTTCCTCTGCCTCTAGAGTTGTTTCTCCCCCTCCCTCTACCATGGCTTATGGATGATTGTGCTGTGAATGCACCTTCCAATGATGTTTGTGTTCTGCCAAGTCTATCTTCATTGATTGATGAGTGAAGCTTGCAACTCATCAATGGTAAATGTCGACATGTCTATGTGTTCTTCTAAGGTCACAACCAAGTTTTCAAATATTGGGGAAATACTTCTGAGAATTTTTTCAACAACCATTTGGTCTTCTATGTCTTCTCCATGAGATTTCAGTTGGTTTATAAAACCAACAACTCTGGTGTAGAATGTGTCTATAGTCTCTGAATCTTTCATGGACAGAGATTCAAAATCTCTTCTGAGAATCTGTAGATTGGATGTCCTTACCTTATCCAAACCTTGATAGGTGGTATCCAATGTATCCCATTCCTGCTTAGAATTAATTTTTTCTGCTACTCTTGGGAGTATGCTTTCATGCATGGCTTGATGTATGTAGAACATAACTTTTCCATATTTCTTCCTATTTTCCCTCAGGACATCTTTCTCAACTTATGTGAGATTGTTATATGCTATCATATCTGATGGTTCTTCATAACCATGCTGGACTATCTCCTAGACATCTTGACCTCTGAACAAAGCCCTCATAGTTAGAGACCAATATTCATAATTCTTTCCTGTAAAAATTGGATTTTGCATTGAAGCAGAAGTGGAAGCCATTTTTAATTTTTAATTAACTTTCCTTAGAAAATTACGTTTCCACTTTTTAAGACAATATTTTTTTTATAAAACTTGCTCTGATACCAGTTAGCTAAAACCGAGCCGACTAAACTTGATTTTACCGCTCAATTATATTAAAATAAAGATTTTAATTTCACTTTCACATTGACCTATTTTTATATTTTTTTACTTGTTGGGTGAAACTTGTCTAACTCCCAACTAGACAGGTTTATAAAATTTGGTCGGCGTTTTAGACCCGACTAATTTACTTCAAGAACTTCTTACTTGTCGGTTCTACCGATAGTTACTTCTACCACTTGTTGGTAACTTCACTTCGACCACTCCTTGATTGAACTCTTCAACCACTATTTGGTTACTTCACTTCGACCACTAGTCGGCTGACCTCTTTCACCACTAGCCAGTTTTACTCAACCGGTTTACTTGGACTCACTTACTCTAGTTTGGTTTTAGTCAGAGTTTACAAAGTATGTTTCTTAGTCTAAAAGACTTAAGAAATTACAAATATTTTTCACCTATGAGTAAGATGAAGTAAAAACCGACATATTAACAATTCAACATAACTTATAAAAACATATACCCAAATATTTAGGAAGACTTGAGTCAACCACTTTCCCGTAAACCTGGATCTTTCATGTAGTGAGAAATTTATGGGTTCTTGTTCTTTCACTCAACCGTAATTATAAACAACATTTACACAATTAAATATGGAAAGAATGTGCAGCCAAATAAACATACATTCAACCATAAACTATTTCGTATATATATTATCCGAAAATAACAAAGGTACTGCAAACTTGTCGATCCAAACTTCTTGTCTCACTGACTGATCCTTTTACAGAGCTTCATGACTGAATCACACACACAGAAGCTTGAGCTTCGACACAATTATTTCTTCACTCTCTACTATCCTCTGTGCTCTCTCTCGCTCTCTATTGTGTCTAACTTGATTTACAATTTTCTTCTTTTATTTAGAGGAAACCTAGAAATTGCTTCTATGTGAATTGACTGACTCACCATTAAAGTCTGTAATAACTATCTACTTAACAACTTAGCTTCAGAAATCAATTTGACTAGTTTAGATTGCCAAATCATGGAATCTTCCCTCTTGTCAGAATGACCGACAAGATCTGGACTGATACTGACTCTGACAAAGTCGGCTGAGATCAGATACGGATTTGCGAGTAATAACTTTTTCCAACAATAATCTCGCCGACATGGAGGATGTCCTCCGATATCAAGAAGTGATCTAGTAACTTGGCTATATGATGAATCCCTCCTCTATGATTGTTTTCAGTGAAAAATCCAAAGGAAGGATGGAAATCCACAAGTCTGGAGCCGTTGATAGTAGCCTTAAAGAGTTGGTCCTCGGCTGAAATGAATTTCAATCCTCCTTTATTTTCACCAAGAGAGGTGATCATGTTGAAATCACCTCCTAGGATGAGAGGGAAGTCTTGATGCCGCAAGGAGAATTAGTTCATGAAGTGCAAAAGCTTTAGCTTGAGATATGGAGGTTAGGGGCTGTAGACGTTGAGAAGGTGTCCATGGATATGGGATCCAAGAATGTGGAGGGAAGCAACGATTGCATGGTCACAAGTTGATGAGTCACTGAAATAAATATTAGCTGGGTTACATGCAATGGTGATACCTCCAACCGCCCTAGTGGCATCAATCGCTTTGGTTTGGCATCCTTCCCATTTTTTTTCCATTATCAGGTGGACGGTTTCATAGGATAAGTTTGTTTCTTGAATGAAGAGAACGACATTCTTATCTTATTGGATTTTCCTTTTCAACATTTTTTTTTGGTGAGACCGTCCAGTTCTCTAGCATTCTAACATTCCAGGAGATGATCTTCATTGAGTACCAGGGGACGAGGAGGGGAAAAATTCTGTTAATTAGGTGTATTGCCTTAATTCCACCAACTGGTGGCCCAACACATTAATCCTTTGCAGAGCTGATTTTCTCCCTCTTTTTTTACATTCCCGAATGAGGTTTTGCTTTTCCTTTAGCTGAAGGTTGAGTACACCAAGTTTGTTTTGATCTTTGCTAAGGATTCTTTGAGAAGCTGGATTTCGTAGGATGGAATGTATCTGGAATCTTTTTTAGTGCATGTGTCTTCTAACCCAAGGAGGTCAAGGTCCCCCAGTTCTATCTCCAGCATCTCTTCATCCATGGGGATTCCAAATCCATGATCAATAGGAGTGGGAAGGGGGTTAGCTTCGGGATGAGAGGTCATAGTAAGAGGATCTGATGTTCCTATTTCTCTGGACTGAGAGGGATGTGAAAACATACCTAGGTCTACTTGATGAAAACAGGGTAGCAGATAGGAATGTTTTTTCTTGAAACGATTTGATCTTAACAAACATTAATAACTACCACCATCATCATTATAATTACTTTTGTAATTTAAATATTGAAAAAATACAATAAATATATTTATATATATATATATATATATAAGTACCACCATCATCATTATAATTAATTTTGCAATTTAAATATTGAAAAAATACAAAAAATTATATATATAGATTTAACATAATTATAATTATAATAATAAAAAATTAAAATAGTAATTTAATAAAAAACTAATCAATATGTCCAATTGAAAATATTAATGGATTGATTTAAAAAATATGTAATATAACCTCAAAGACTTACCGTGAGTTAAATGATTACTTGTTTTCATGTTTAGTAAATTTGTGTTATCAAAGTCTTCACTAAACACTAAACAACCAAAACAAAAACAAAAAGATTGATGTAAATTTTTTTATTATTAGTCAATTTTATAAGGAGTCAGTTTCGGCTAGTTCAATCTCAAATAAAGTATGGATTTCGTAAAAATTGGAAAATCCAGCATATTAACTTTAAATGAAGGACATTTCTAACCAAACAAACAAAAGCCTATAAAAATAAAAATAATAATGTTATTTTTTTATTTTATTAATGCATTAATTTATAAATTTGATCTATAATATTTTGGACGATAAAAATGAGATTTTATAATGGTTAAAACTATCGAGATGTTATAATGGTTAAAAATGTTCAAAATAATAAATAATAATAATATTTTTGTTTTTACATAAATTTTAAATCGTGTCGTGTAATTACACATACATGTAATTATTATATTTTGGACAATAAAAAAAAATCGTATAATGGTTAAAACTATCGAGATCTTATAATGGTTAAACTATTCAAAATAATAAATAATAATAATATTTTTGTTTTTACCTATATTTTAACTCATGTAATTACACATACATGTAATTGATTAGATTGTTTAAGTATGCATTCTAACACGTCATTTTTAAAAAATTCAAAAATAATAAATAATAAAATTTGATTGGATTATGTAGATATGCATTATAACCCATCATTGTTAGAACTTTCAAGAATAATATATTGTAATTGTTATTTATAGAGTAGAAAGAAAACATCTATTTACATTTACTTATATTTTAACATATGTAATTTTATATGCATACATTTATGATTAGATTATGTAGGTATGCAATCTAACTAGTTGCCATTGGAACTTTCAACAACAAGTGTGGTTGGAAGGCAGTAAGTCCCTGCCTTCAGAAACATTGATTTACCATGAACTTATACAAAGTCATATGAAGTTCTAGTTATAGAGCCTTTAGTTCCAAAGATAGTATCAAACGCATAGTCGATTACAGTTATAGACCCCCCAATTTTGCAAGCGAAACTACATACTATTTCCACCTTAAAGAAGATGGTTAGGGTTAACATTGAGAGGTGTTTCATTATGGAATTAACTAACTATTCATTTCCTTAAAGAAAGATATTAGGGATGTTAGGATTTATAATCCTCCCTTGACCAAACTGTCTATTAGATTATTTTAGCCTAACTTAGGAGTCTTTTACTAAATTATTGGGTCCGCTAGTAACATTGGATCCACCTGGCCTAATGGGGCCACATGTACCAGTCACTAGAGTGTGGGGAATACCGATAGAGGCTAACTGATACTAGTTGCACTTGCATGCATCACTTTAGGCACCTCCTAGGCCAATCCCTACATTTTAGGAGCCACTGGGAGTCCCAACACCAACCTCCTTTAGTTGTTGGGAGTTGGTAACTAGTTAATCTTAGTTACTCTTCAGTTGCATTCAGTTAGTTCTACTCCAGTTCAGTTAGCGCTAGTTATGCGTGGCTACATGTGGGAAGGCTCTACTTCTCACCTACCACTACAATCAGACTGATTTAACTGATTATAACATATGGATTGACTTAATTAGACATATGGATTTAACCACTTGGACTTCGATACTGATTTAGACATATTTAGTTAGCCATGAAGTCAGATACAGTCACATCCAGTTGGTAGATTCAAATTCATCCCCAATGATTCGAATTCTTCCTTATGTAACACTATTGTAACATCGGATTATGTAATGAAAATAATATTGTAATTCTTTGAGCAATAATTGTATGTTTCCTGCGAGATTTGATTTGTTTAGTTTGTATAAATCATTCATATTCACTGCATCAATAATTATGGACTCATTGCTTGATTATCTAAATGACACAACAATTTCAACATGGTATCAGAGCCATTTCAAGCAAGCTTCAAGTCTTTCTACTCTCCATTAAACACCAGAAGAAGTTGGGTTTCCAAAGAAGTCCCGCAAAGAGTGCCTTGCTTCGTCTAAATTTATTCAGATTAGTCGTGCGGGCGTGACAGGCCCTGGGAAAGTGTTCATGTCGAGAGGGAAGGCTTGATTCTAACATATTTCGAATGATTTTGGTTTTGCAGTGAAATTTCTATAGGTTCTACGTAGCTTGTGTGAAGAAATTGCCCTTTCCAATAGGAGAATTATGGATTCTCAACCTTCTACACCTCAGATCCTAACACCCTTCAATTATGGATGATCCAGAAGAATACATTTGAATCTCTATTTTTGAAGAAAAAATCTCCTTCCATTCTTCGCAAAAATTCTTTAATGATTCTTCTATTTTAAATTTTGTGCATAGTTTACCAGTGATTATTTTAGAAAATGAAGAGGAATTTGATTTATCTATCTCTGATGATATTTTTGGTGTGCAGATAAGTAATACCATAGATATTTATTAAATAATATCATATTTTAGGACTGATCCATTCACTCTCATTGATATAGAGCTTCTAGTAAATTCCAAAATCATTGCATGCATCAATTTTCAGAATTTTGAAGAAGGATAAAATTGTGCATCTAACATCTCGGTGGAGCACACTCTTGGATCTGATATGAACCTATTTAAACCTAATATGATATTATTTGGATTTGATATGAAATTATTTGGTTCAGGCTTTAAGTTTCAAGAGATTTTAGTAATTCTTGAAGATTCTCTCATCAATTTTGGTGTGAAAAATCAAGTACCGCAAGTCTCCTTCAAAATTGTTGCTGGGGATTTGATATCATTCCTCACTTTTGGATATGATATGAACCTTTTTGGATCTGATCTGATATTTGGTTAAATTTTTAAGTTCCAAGAGCCTTTAATCATACTTGTAGCTGGTCTCATCAATTTTGGTGTGACAAATCAAGTACCGCAAGTCTTCTTCAAACTTGTTGCTGGGCATTTGATGCTAGTTTTGTCTTATGAGTTTGCTGATATTATATTTTTTGAATAATCGATTATTTGCTGATATCAATCATTCACTCTCCACAGTCCCAGGGCTTCTCTACCTATCCATTTGATCACTGCTCATCTCCTCACAGACCTAGTAAAGATGGAGACATTCTGCATTCACCTGGACACTTGCTCCTAACACTTGGGGATGATCTTACCTCACATGGTTCAATGTTCAAGGCTACAATATATCGTTTTCTTGGGTGTTCCTCACATGGTTCGAATTATCAAGATTTTTTTATCTCTTATCAGTTGATTTCAGTTGCTCTACATGGGTCCATTTTTCATCTAGTAGTTGTCTATATTTCTTATTTAGTTGAGCATATTCTTCTTCTTCCAAAGAGGAAGATTCCTCCAGACATAATAATTCAATTTGAATTCAGAGGTTCACATGCATAGATTCAAGATGCTACTGCACATAAGAACTAGAATATTGTTTTGTTGCTGCTTAGTGCTGCAAATTGCAACAAAATATTTTGTAAGTTTTTAACTTGTATTTCCTGTTTCCTGCTTATCTTGAAGGGGGGGGGGTTTCCCATGAGGTTTCCCCCTATTTATTTGGTTTATTAAGAAACATTTTTTATATATTAGATTGTATATGGGTGACTTTTGGCCTTTTTTCTAGGGCCCACAATTGTTCAAGTTAGGATTGAGTGGGGGTGTTAGGATTTATAATCGTCCCTTGACCAAACTGTCTATTGGATTATTTTAGCCTAACTTAGGAGTATTTTATTAAATTATTGGGTCCAGTAGTACCATTGGGTCCACTTGGCCTAATGGGACCATGTGTACCAGTCACTAGAGTGCAGGGAACACCAATAGAGGCTAAATGAGACTGACTGCACTTGTATGCATTAGTTTAGGCGCCTCCTAGGCCAATCCCTACATTTTAGGAACCATCGGGAGTCCTGACACCAACCTCGTTCAGTTGTTGGGAGTTGGTAACTAGTTAATAACTGATCATAATTGATGGATTGATTGAATTAGAAATATGGATTTAACCACTTAGACTCCCCTGGAGATTTAGACATATTTAGTTATCCATGCAGTCAGATATAGTCACATCTAGTTGGTAGATTCGAATTCATTCCTAATGATTCAAATTCTTCCTTATGTAACACTATTGTAACATCGGATTATGTAATGAAGATAATAATGTAATTCTCTAAGCAATAATTGTCTATTTCCTGTGATATTTGATTTGTTCAGTTTGTATAATTCATTCCTATTCATTGCATCAATAATTATGGACTCATTTCTTGATCATCTAAATGGAACAATAATTTTAACAAGGAATTTGATAGAAAGGAGACTCCTTTTGGTTGATTCGGAGAGCGGATTTCCAAATGGCATGAACCCCATATAAATTGATTGCTAGAACTTACCAAGATGCATGTCTTACTAAACCACCCATGATTGCAGTTTGCAGGCGTGACTTCCAGTGTATTTTGTTAGAGAAATTAATCTATCCTAGTACCATGATCTACACCTAGGAGGCATTTTCATTTGTCTACTACTTATGTTATATGATCCTACTTAGGATATATTGGTCAATATTGGTCTATTAAGTTATTTGTAGCTCATTAACTCATAGTTTAGGCACTCCACTTTGATCATCCTGGTAGTTGAGGAGCCATAGTTTGATCATCCTGACATTCCAAGCACCTGCATTGATTACAAACCACTTCTTTTTTTACTAAGGGATTCTAGTGTGTGAATGTGTCTATTTTGTGGTCTTTGTTTGGGTACATAGGGTACTCCCAAAATACCAAAAACCAAGAGCAGTCACTCACACAAATAGATTACAGATAAACACATCGATGTTTTGACATGGTTAAAACCCTCGAGAGGGAAACACTCCACAACCCCAGCCAAATAGCTACTTGAGGTAGTTTATTATGCAAAAGAAAGAAAGTTACAAATGAGCTTCTCATAATTGATTAATTGGCCATTGACCCTCCATGCTCTTTAAATAGAGATCATGGACCAATTGGTTGTTAAGCCACGGATCAAGGGTAGGTATGATCTAAGAGAAGTTGAACCGTCGGATCACTCTATGTATAGAACATATCGTGACTGTTGAGTTAAATATTTACAAATACATACTAAAGAAACACACTTTACCTAACGGATATATTACACAAGTTGATCTTAACTAACTCCTAAATGTCTAAATATCCTAACATCCTCCCTTAAGAACAACTTGGGATAGGATTGAAGGATTTACAAAAGTGACACTATTAGGAGAAGGAAGGAGGAATTAGAGCCTATCCCCCCTTAATGACACATTCCTAAAATCCTAACATAGATCGAAGTTTAGAAAAGTTTGCTTCTGTAAGAGACTTGTTGAAGATGTCTACAACTTGATCATCTGTAGGAAAAAAATAGCACTTCAAGAACACGATCATGAACAAGATTTCTGATGAAGTGCATATGTAGCTCAATGTGTTTGATGTGTTGATGTAGAATTGGATCTTTGGAAATCTTGATGGAACTTTGATTGTCACACCAAAGTGGAGTAGGTTGTTGTTGCTCGAATCCAAACTATGAAAGGATTTGACGAAGCCATAAAGCTTCTTGACTGGAATTAACTGCGGCTCGATATTCTTCTTCTACTGAAGAAAGAGCATGAGATTTTTGTTTCTTACAATCCCAAGTGACAGGTCTATCTCCAAGACTGAAAATATAACCTACAGTAGAATTTTTCTCATTGGGATCACCGTCCCAATCTGAATCAATGAAACCAACCAACAAACGTTTTCCCCTTGTTAGCTCTCCCGAAAAGTTTACGTTTTCTCTCTACTTCTGATTCGTCGCGATCGCACAAGGTGCACAACAAAGAGCATATGTAGCCAAGAAAAACCCTTTCCCTTTCTGTTTTTGATTCATCATGATTGCGCAAGGTATTTTTTTCTTTAAAAAAAAAAACTAAAAAAAAAACGTCACTGTAACATTATACCTTCAGATCTGCTAAAATCGGCATATATGGAGCAAACAAAAACCATTTTCGATCAAATGAAAACTATTCCCCAATGGATACGACGCTCCAGACACAACAGAACAACTCCCACATCCCAAAAATACACAGAAATTATAGAACTAGAAACCCTTTCAAATTTTCGGTAACACCAGTTCAAGATCTAGATCATAACTGAAAGCAACTCTTCATAAATGTTTTTATACCATTTGTTGAACTCACGATTGTTGTTACACCAAAACATGCAGATTTTGATGACCATATGAAACCAAGCATAAATCCCTATTATCAAGAGTGGCAGTTAGTCCACATTTTTTATATTCCTAGAACTGCAGCGGTTATACCATGTGGTTGTACCGATACTCCAACACCTCCCCTCTGGCGTAGCTTGAGGGAATTGAACCTGAGACCTCATCTCTGATACCATTTTTGGGTACAGAGGGTACTCCCAAAATACTGAACACCAAGAGAAACCACTCACACAAATATATCATAGATCAACACACCGATGTTTTGACATGGTTAAAATCCTTGAGAGGGAAACACTCCATGACCCCATCCAAATAACTACTTGAGGCAGTTTATTATGCAAAAGAAAGAAAGTGACAAATGAGCTTCTCATAATCGATCAACTAGCCAATGACCGTCCATGTTATTTAAATAGAGATCCATGTTCTTTAAATAGAGATCATGGACCAATCAGGTGTTAAGCCATGCATCAAGGGTAGGTATGATCTAAGATAAGTTGAACCGTCGGATCACTCTATGTCCAGAACATATCGCGATCGTTAGATTAAATATTTATAAATAGATACTAAATAAACACACTTTACCTAACATATATATTACACAAGTTGATCTTAAATAACTCCTAAGTGTCTAAATATCCTAACAGTCTTTTGGTCATTTATTGGCTCCTAGAGACTCACCCCCTCACACATGTGTGCTCCCATGCCTTACATTCCTGCATTTATGCCTCCTTAGATTTTTACACATGTATTTGTGACTTTTTGGTTAGGTTTGGGAGCCTATTGGTCAACCTAGTGGGGTTAGGGGTCAAATAATGTCCTAACACTTGTATGCATTCACATGGCCTCTAATGGCTCACGAATTACCCCCAATGTATTATAAATATGTACCATACACATTTACAATATGTAATTTAATATAATGATAATTTATTAGCACCATTCAAATGTGCTATTTCAGTCTCTTTTGTTGTTCTCTTCCATACTTTGTCAAATACTTTGATTGTGAATATTTATCTAGATCCTACATCTCACTGTGAATCAATTCTCACATGGTCTTAGAGCTGGTTGGAGCTGCAAACAAATATAGAGAGGTTTGAGTTGTTGTTTAAGGAATATTTCCAAAAAATTTGAGTGGTTTCATTGCAGGTTCTACAATGTTTTTGTCACAAGTTGTGCAAGAACAATGGAGAAGACTTGAGTATTGATGACCCGATTCAACTATTTTGAATCAAAGGCCAAAGTGGTGATCTAGGTGAGTTTGAAAGGCTTGTGTAGAGTCACCATGGGGACTAAAACCGAGCCCAACTCTGCTGTGGAGAAAGCTAATTACTTCAATAAACTTGATGAATCATTTGGTATGGTCTATCTCATTACTTCGAGGTATCTCCTCTTTCATGTAGAAATTATTGACACACCCAATGAATCTTGGCTCAATATTGAGTCACTATTTGGGAAGACTGATGAGATGAGAGGACATCAACTCAAAAATGAGCTAATATCACTAAGTCCAGCTCACTATGATACCATCCAAGAATTTGTTACCAAGTTCAATGTGCTTGTACTTCAGCTAAAATAGTGTGGCATAGAGAATAAATAATATCATATTATATTTTTTTATCCTTTTTAAGATAGGGCCTGAGTATTATGTGTTTGTTTCTACATTCCACTCAAGCAAGCTTACAACTAGAAATTGAAGGATGCTTGCACTATTAGAATTCATGGAGTCTTTGACTTAGGAGAAGGACAAGCCAGTAAAAATGGGTACCATCAAATCCATGAAATATCAAGCCCTTGTTTCTAGTGTATCTAATCAATCCAAAGGAAAGAAGAAATATTTGAAGCAAAGAGAGAAGGAGAAGGAGTAGTCAAGTTCAAAAAGCTCCAATTCTATTGATGGGAGTTTGAGATATAGGAGGAGAAACAATAAAGAGATACCCAGATGTGGTTATTGCAGAGGTTCACATCTTGAAATATCTTTATTCAGAAATAATATGGACATCATGACCAAGCTCCTTGAGGAGAACCATATTGATCTTTTAGAATTTGCAAGAGGATGGGAGCGTAAGCAAGGAAATGGTAAGCCTGAGCATGCATTGAGTGCATGGGTAAAACCCATTTCTGATATCTATGTTTCTGATTCAACTTCTGATATATCAGAATATAAAGCCTCCACCCATTCAAATCTTCCTCCAGAAACTAGTCATTTTTCACTACCAAAATACCCGACGACCCTCAAGTTCACTAGTTGGAAAATCTCAAAGTTTCCTAGTTTCCAATGCTATGTCACTTGTGTATGTAGATTTTATATCTTGTATGTATTTCATTGGTTGGAAATATATATCATTGGCCTTCATGGGACTGTTGTTCCACATTTTTGGAATTTCTTTTACCACCCATGATTCAAATATCAAGTCTCCAGACCCTCTAGGTTTGTTCAACTGTAAATGTGACCTAGTTGCTCACTCTTCTCTCTCTATGGACCCATTCACTCATAGAGACACCATACCTTTGATTTTTTATGTTTTATATGACATATATTTTGATATTTAAGAGCCTCATGAGATTTTTTATAGATTTATGAAGGTGATCCATCAAATTGGGAAGAAGATTCATGGTTTTATTCATGATATGGAAGCTACACATGAGACATATTTTGTTGAATCTTTTAATGTTATTTGGAAAATAGTTTGCAGAGATATCTTTTCCATGGTTGATTATGATTTTATATTAGAGTATTCTTGCAGAAAAATACATTCTTATGATTCCCCTCCATCATCAAATTATGACCATCAAAGGGCCTCTCCACATGACCTTTGTCTACAGCACTGTGGTGCATTGATGCATGATCTTGGCATCCACAACATCTTCACCAACTCCATCACCAAGAAGTTGTTGTTTCAGCTCATTCAAGTGAACAAGAGGACCTGTTGACGACATTTTTTATCATCTCTATCATGTCTATTCTTGAAGGGAGGTTTTGTCCCATGATTTTTTCCTCCTTACCTTGGTTACATGGATTAATAAAATTTTGTTGTAAAATGTGACTTGTGCCTTAGTTTACAAGGCCCTAATAAATAATTTTGTATAAGTTGTACTAAGTTAGGATTAAGGGGGGGTGTTAGAGAAATTAATCTACCTTAGTACCATGATCTACACCTAAGAGGAATTTTCATTTGTTTAGTACTTATGTTATATGATCCTACTTAGGCTATATTTGTCAATATTGGTTTATTACCTGATTTCTGTCTCATTAACTCACAGTTGAGGCGCTCCACTTTTATCATCCTAACAGTTGAGGTGCTATATTTTGATCATTTTGACATTTTAGGTTCCTGCATTGATTACAAACCACTTCTTCTTTTAATAAGGGAGCTATTGTGTGAATGTGGTCGTTTTGTGCTCTTTTTTGTCATTTATTGGCTCCTAGAGACTCACCCACTCACACATGTGTGATCCCATTCCTTGCATTCTTGCATTTATGTATACTTACATGTTCACACATGTATTCGTGACTATTTGGTTAGGTTTGGGATCCTATTGGTCAACCTAGGGGGGTTTAGGGGTCAAACCCTAGCCTGACACTTGTATGCATTCACATGGTCTCCAAAGTCTCACGAAATCCCCCCAATGTATTATAAATATGTACTATATACATCTATAAGATGTAATGTAGTATAATGATCATTTATTAGCACCATTCACATGTGTTATTTTAGTCTCTTTTGTTGTTCTCTTGCATATTCTGTCAAATACTTTAATTGCGAATATTGCTCTAACTCCTAGATCTCACTATGAAGCAGTTCTCACAGATTTGAAAGTATGTCAAGATGGTGCTAGAAATGTTTTGGAATATGGACGACTCAGAAAAATAAATATCATCTCCTTTCCTAGCTTCCTGAAGTAAGTTGCAGAGATGTGTCTTTTACTCTTCAGAAGAGGATCTAGTATGTTTTCATTTACAAATGATACAATATGTATATATTAAACCTGTTCTAATTTCTTGCACTGGATCCCAACTTAATTAATAACTTGATAGAAATATTGAAAATCGTTGGTGCTAAACGTATAGTACCTTCCTTCCTTTATGCAGCCTTAAAATTCCCAAAGGTCTATACCTATATTGCATCACTCCAAGGGAAGATGAACTTCCTTCTAAACCCTTTCAAAACCATATCCCACTTAGTAATTTCACCCTGACATAAACACAAGAGGTTTAGAGAATTCTATTAGCTTCATACTAATATTTTTTTGAAATTTTTGTATGGACATATAGTAGGACAAATTTGACGGGCACCAACGACATATACTTTAAAGTTTTAGGTTTGGATAATGAGAGACTTGTGTTCCCTTCATTTTTTTTTAAAGATGGTTATTCCTTTTACAGAAACCAAATGTACGTTCATAATATACACAAATTGTACTTTGTAATGGACTATGTGTTGAGGATTTTTATACCTAAACACTATTTTTTATTATTTTTTGAAATAACATATGTTTAAAATAGGCCACCTTATTGACACATGTTTGTGTCCTCCCATTTTATTTCAAATGTGAATCTTATCATACAATCTAAAACTACACTTTTGAAGAGGACAATGCAAGGAACATCCCTGTGAGTTTTTACAAAAAAAATTATTGTCATTGTGATAATCTTGAATTCTTAGTGTGATTGATTCTCAAAAAATTGTATAGCAATTTCGTGTTTTCACCCAGGGATGTAACTAAATATTTGTAGTGGGTTTCGCTGCGCTAATATGTTTAGGAATCCTTTCTTATGATTTAGGGGCATTAAATTAAATTTAGTGTTATTTTGTCTATTTTTGTTTTGCTTCCTATGGATTTGGCTTTTTATATACTTTCTATATGTTTCGCTTCTCCATTTGATTTTGATGCCCTTTGTTTTCATTTGTTGTTTTGTTTGGAAAATGGGGAAACCACATCCAAAATATACAGCGAAGAGAGATGGCTATGAAAATAGAGAGCTTATGGTAGCATAATGTGAACAAAAACACTACCATATTATCTGCCTTTTCCATAGGGTGTGCAATTGTAACGAGGCATTACTCTGCATTCTATCTTTGTGTCTTTTGTAATTCTATATCTTTTTTTATTTTCCTAAAGAAGGTAGAATCTATTTTTAGAGAGAGTATGAAAGTGGAGTTTGATGTATATATTTACTACTCAAAAATTTATGGGTGGAGATTGATATATCAATATAGATTTGACTCTATAATATTCACACAACTTATTTTATATGATTAATGGCTGTAGTCACCATGGAAAGAATTAGCCATGAAAGGACTCTAAAATATTAATTTATAAGGTTAGTTAATGCTTGCGTGGATCCAGGCATGAACTACTTGAGGGTTAGTGAAGAAAGGAATTAAAGGAAAGTTTAATTTTAATTAGAATATTAAAGGTAGAAAAAAATGCTCGATAGTAATTGAGGTGTTGTGCTTAAGGTATAAGAATTAATCTTGAGCCTTACTATAATATTATTGATAGATTTCTGTGTTAATTACAATTAAATTAAAATTGTGTTAGTTTTAGAAGGATTAGTAAGTTGATATTGTTCTTTAGGAGATATTTTTGAAATTAAGTTAGATGAATTGCAATAGTTGTACTGCAAAATTGTAACCCTTTTGTTGAATAATGAATAAAAATATTAACAATTTTGCTGGATGTAACCCCTAGTTAGGGGTGAACCACGTATATTGGTGTTCTTCTCTTGCATTGGTGTAAACTAGATTTATAATAAGACTTTGTGCACAAAAGAAAATGAATGTTAATGTACAAAAGAAATGAAAGCAGTATTGTATCATTGTCATTTGGTAATAATGGATAATATATGGTAAATGTTGTATGTATGTAATAAGTCAATAAGTATCTTTTGAAGTTAGAATTATAGCACTGATGAAAAAGTTAACAATGTATAGATGTGTTATTAGGTTGAAAGGTTATTATTAATGTTTTAGTTATTATAAGAAGTATATGGTTATAAATGGAATACGGATTCAATAGATATTATGAGTTATGTTTGATCGAAGGCTATGTGTATGTATGTTTACCTCCATAAACTGGATACAATAAAGTGAAAATTATAAATATAGAATTTTTTTATTTAGTGTAAGAATATTCTTAGGAAGGACTGACGTTTTGAGTGGCTTGGTTTAAGTTAGAGTTTAAATTTTTTACCCCATCTCCCAAAAATTGTAAAGTGGAGTTTGGGTATGCTACAAATGGTATCATAGCAGGTTTACAATGCTCGGACCTAATGGACTCGCCTACAAACATGTATGCATTATCCTTGTGAATAATTTATTATTTGAATTCGATCATTTATGTTTCCCTATCACTATGCATTCTAAATAAATGATGTTGTTTTCATTCATGGTCATCAGATATAAGATCTAGTTCATTAAGAATTTTCTACATGAATGTATGAAGCTTGTTGCATAAACTGAAAAGCAAGAATAACTGCATGAAGAGTGAAGTCTATTTGAAGATATATAATGTGATATGTTTCTTTTATTATATTTGCAAGAATGTATGACCATGCTAACATCATCTTTGATTGATGAACCTATGCAAAAACATGTTTATACTATGCACAATGTAGAGTATGTGCATGTTTATGTTTAAATTGATAAAAAATTGCTTAAAAAGGTTAAGTGAATGATACTTGTACATTAAGTCAAGGATATTGAAGAGAAGTCATGATGAAGTAAAGTTAATCATAACTCTAAAAGTTTAATGTACAAGCAGGTTTATAGAAAGTAATTTATGAATTTTTCTTAAGGTGCAAATCGGTGAAAAATAATTATGACTTAGTTGTCAAGAAAGAAATGCATTGATAGTATACAAAAGTACATATTGTTGCATCAAGAAGTTATGAGCATCCAAAATTGGAAATATTTATTATATTTTATAGTTTTCTTTATGAGAGTTTGATGCAACTTAATTTTAGCAATTAATTGTGAGAAAAGTATGCAGGTTTGCATGGTTGCTAGGAGTATTACCACATGTGAATCAGTAAGACAAACAAGGACAAAGGATAAACTTCTTGATCAAAAAGATGAATTCTAGAATTAGTATGATTCCTTGATAATTATGAAAGGATATCAAGATATGATCTGTTGTTTAAACAAATGCAAACCATTTTTTAGGTAATTGGACACGCTTAGAGAAGTTGTAATGTTTTTGAGAAATCGATTGTGTATATGGAATATCTATGATAAGGCTATTATTTCATAAAATATTTTGAAGTGGTTTTTACATGAGTAGATACTAGAAATATCAAATTAATGCATAGTGATAAAGTGTCATTAAAAAGGTTGGATGTGTAATATTTTTTTTGGAAGAATTAGTTAAATATGCCTTGATATTGAGAAGGTATGCTCTATAGAATTATGATTTTTGTGAGTTACCATATTGAAATAGTGTTGAGCTGGCGGGATCAAAAACATCAAAAATGATTTGAATAGTAAAACGTTTGGTTTGATGAGGACTCTAGAATATTGAATATCCTCCGTGATGATTATGATATGTTGTACAATCAATGTTTTTTTAGAAATGATATCAAATATAGGTTGTTGTAATTGATAGAAACTTAGTTTTAAAATGGTTATCCAATCCTCAACATTCTTACGAAGACAAGTGATCAGTACTAAGGGGAGTTAGTTATTTTCTATAAAATTCCTAGGTAAAGAGAAGAGGCATGTTGTTATACCAAAATCCTGTCACCATCATGTGATAAGACCTTTGACATCCCTACTTGCCCTGAATCCTGGCCTCTGGAGTGAAGACTAAATGGTTTCTTATCAATCTATCATATAAATTCCCAGCACTGCTCATCCTCCCTTATCCAGGAGCGGTACCCCTATTCACACCACTTTTCAACGGTTGTTCACAAGCGGTGCCATTGCCTGTTACCTTTGGTCCATAGGCAGTTATTACCAGAACTGATCTGTCATAGAAGGAGAAGCGCAGTACCCTGGGTAAAAGGGGAAAAAGAGAAGCTTCTCGAGGCTTCTAGATGATAAGCCTCGAGATATCCCTTATCCTTACGACTGTGGGTTTGTTGAGCTTGAGATCCCTCATCCTAGGATCTTAGAGGCCACCTCACCCACTAATTTCTCAACCATATCTATCCATATAGCCCTATAAATATGAGCTCATAGTCATGGTTGAGGAGAGAACATTGAAGGTATTGTTATGCTGTTGGACTGATTCTTGGCCCAAGATCATTTGGAGAGAGCATAGAGAGCTAGATTCAGAGCTTTTGGGAATGAAGAGTTGGTTTCATGGAGATGCATGTCAACACTAGGGCTTGGTTGTAAACTTCTTCATATTTCTAATGCAATTGATTTTCTGTCCCATATATATTGTTGATGTTTGATTTCAGATATATATTGCTAGATTCCTTAGTCACTAGCATAAATTAGTAGATCATATTCTGGTTGCTTTGATCTGTTTTGTGTTGAACTCTTTCGCAGGTACACATGTGAACTATCAAAGCCTTATATTCCAGATATCTACAGCGTCTAGGGGGAGTTATCAACTTTTGTGATCTAAACCATTCAGACTAGGGGAACACCTTGCTGTCCGCAGGAGGTGAAATATTTCGACCAACAAATCTAGTGACTCCGCTGGGGAGTAGTTGTATTCAGTTGTTATAATCGTCCTCAGTATGCAACTCTTGTCCGAATCTAGGGTCCATTTTCTTCAACTCTTTACAATCAGATCTACTTTCTGATTTGTATTATTTGGGTTTGAAATTTCCAGATCTGTTCAGATCTGAGTCATTTCAGTTTTTTATGCTGTATTACCATATTCAATTCGACAATATTCACCTTGATCTAGTCTGTTTTTTATCTGATCCATTGTTCTCTATTTTTTTTGGCCATTTACAGGGAACCGCAACAATGCTTTGTGCGAGGAGTGGTGCCACCGCCTGAACACAGTGGACAGTAATCGGTGTGACCACCTGTATCCGGTTAGCGAGGAGCGGTGCTGCTTTGGAAACGCCCTTACAACAACTACGAAGCATGGTTCTAGGTAGGCATTAGTCCAAAACTCTTTTTCCTCTTTTTTCTTTGTAAAAAATTGGAATTTTCATTGCTTTAAGTTTTGTTATTAGGCTTGTGTTATTGAATCTGATGTGTGTGGCTTGATGCTTTAATGGTTTAAGATTGATTTTGAGTGGAATTTCAAAAATTTGTTTAGTCTTTTTTATTATTCATCTGCTTCTTGCTTGTTGGTTGTGTTCAAAGAAGGATTTCTTGTTTTCTGAAAGTTAGGGTACTCATTGAACTCTCTTTTCATCGCATATACTGAAAGAAGAACATTAGATTAGCTTCTAGATTTCATTTCTTACTTGCATAGTAAACTTATTTTTCTTCCCTTCAAAAAAGAAAAGTTTTGCTTGAGATTAGGACATCATATTTGAGCGTTGGATTTTGGTTTTATGATTGGCTTCATAAGCCTTCAAGACCTTTACAATCTTTCATCTCTCATGCATATAGGACTATCTCGATCAAAATAAAAAATAAAATGGTAGTTTTAAGTTAGATTTGCTTATGTTTTTAAGAAATTTGAAAAGTTAGAGTGCATTGGCATATAGGTGTGCTTGGTGTTGTTCTTTTAGGAAAATAGATTCTCACCCTTCCCATTTTCTTTCAAAAAGAAGAATTTGGTTTGTAGAAGTATTTGCTTGTATTTGACTTGATGTTCATGACTGTTGATTGGAATGATTTTTGGTTTTGAAACAAAAAGAAAAACAATCTCTTCCCTCCCATAAGTAGGCATATTGAAGGATAAAGTGAACATTTGCACAAGCATACTACATGGTTTTACTTTTCTATCAGAACATCATGCATTCAACTAACCGTACAAGTTAAAATCAATGGTAGTTGTAGGTTAAAATTTACGTAGTAACTTGAGTGATAGGTTAGAGACGTGTTCGGGCGTCGTAAAATGTAGGAGTTGTCGTTATTTGTTAGCATTACATTTCGGGACTCGCGCAGTTCTTCCACGTACCGTCGGTATATCGAACGGCCTTTAACGTACCCTTGAGGTATATAGAAAGGTACTTCACATACTCAATTGTATATCAGAAGGACCCTTGTGTACAGTTATGCATTAGACATCACTACTACTGATTCGAGCTCCCACGTACCTTGAGTATATCAGGAGACCCCACTAGGGTACCTTATCTATCTGAGAAAATCCCTTTGGTCGTCTTGTTTGGAGCCATACACCGAAAACAACATTCGGGGAGATTACTATGCACGTACCCTCAAGGTATATCGCGAGTGGCACCAGCTTGACAATCCTAGTGAGAGACCTGACTTTTGAACTCCTCCTGTCATTTTAAGTATGCTTGTTTTGACCTATAGTTTGAGTAGGGAAGTCTTTTGGTGTGTTTTTTCTAGACTTTCAGACCTTAGGTTAGCTAGGAACTATACACACTGGCTGAGTTAAGATAGTCCATGAGAGTACGGGGCTTGCCACCCAATTTTACTTCTGTTTCATAAGGAAATCCAATGGAAGCTATCGACCAAGGAGTTGCTACCACCTCCTAAGTGGGAGATCATGTGGTGGCGAAAAGTGGAGTAGCATATTCTTCACACTCGCCTTCCTTGGTCCAACAGCATTCCAGTGAGGATTCATCGCTCCATCCTCCTGCGGAAGATCATCTTGATGATACCCGTCTGGACTTTGGTCCTAATGCTCCTTTTTGGGAGACACCTATCGAACAGGACATCGCCTCATTTGGAACCCATGTAAGTGAAGAAGAACGCAGGCAATGGCGTGCTGCTAGCCTCTGTGCACAGGAGGTAGAAAAGTAGATTGAAAACCTATTAGGCCCTTCACCAGTTCGTTCCACATTCCTTCCTGTGGGATATCGTTCACTAGTCGATTATATGAGACGCATTGAACCGATTATAGATAATCCATTAACAACACACAACCCAGGTGAAATTTCCACCCCTCTCACCTCTTATGTTATGTCTAATCCAAATCCTCCCAGATATTTTACATCTGGGGCCCAACCTTCAATTCCTGTGTCTTCAGTACCTTTGAATGTCGGGGGGAAACCCCTGGCACAACCTATGTTATCTGATCCTGGAGATGTACCTAGTTAAGAGTAGACCTCTAACATAGAAACATCTACATTTTTTGTCCCTCCCAGCCACACTAATGTGGTAAATCCTCCATCTAGTTTAGGTCAGCCCTTGGGGGCACAACTTGTTGTCATTTAGTCTTCTATTGGTTATGGTTATCAAATACTTGTAGGTAATAATCCATCTAATCCTACTATAATTCCATTCCCTAGCAACACTTTTACGCCATGGGGGCAACCCAATTGGTCTTACATGCCAGCCATGGGAGGGATACCCATACATACTGCAGGAGGTGTGGGAGGACTTCCTTATGAAGGTCCTCCCCCTGGGGGACCTAATGGTCTTGGAGGGCTTGGCAGTCCTCCTCATGGTCCTGGTAGTCCCAGTGGTCTTGGGGGACCTGGTGGCTTTCCTCTTTATGGCTCGGGAGGGTCTAGTGGCCCTCCACCTAGTGGTTTCGGTGGCTCCAGAGGTTTTCCACCTCCTGAAGGTTCTGGAGGGTCTGGTGGTCCGCCTCCTGGTGGTCCCAGTGGTCCTGGCAGTCCCGGTGGCTCTGGTGGTCCTCCTCCTGGAGGCCCTGGTAGTCCTAGTGGTCCTAATCCTGGAAATCAACCCCACATGGGCGGATTTCCCGGTAGTTCTTCCTCACAACAACCTGTTTTTCAGTCAACCTATGGCCCTACTGGTAATTTCATGCCATATCAATATTACCAGTATGTGCATCCCAATAGACAGTTACCTTTCCTTGCAAATTTGGACCTACCTGATTTGTCCAAGTTGATTAATGATCCCATTCAACAAAATCCCTCATAGCCTCCCATTCCAATAAAGTTACCATCGGACATTCCAAAATTCGATGGGAAGCAGGGTGAATATCTACGAAACCATGTTATGACTTTTCATTTGTGGTGTTCCTCAAACTCCCTCATGGATGATTTCGTTTGGTTACGACTCTTTCAACGAACTTTGACCGGTACGACCACGAAGTGGTATATTGAACTCTCACAACATTCGTTTGTGGATTTTGGCTCGTTGGCAAGTATATTTCTTACACACTTTCAGCTCCATATTCATTATGAAACAGGCACTGATCTTTTAACTTCTCTGCGACAAAACACCTCCACCAACATTTCTATCCATATTCATGAGTGGAGAAGGCGGAGAAGACTTATTAAGGCCCCTATTCCAGATCAGTTGTTAGCTGATTAGTTCACTAAGTCCTTGTTGCCTCCTATTGCCCGTGATGTGGCCATGGGTGGTGCCATTACTGAAGAGTAGGCTATTAGTCGGGCTCAGTACCTAGACTTGCTTTATTCCCAGTCTGGGACTCTTTATGACCTGATCCCTCAAGCTCCTCGCCCCAGCACTGACCCTGCCAAGCCATCAGTAGAAGTACTTGCTGACGGGATTGTTGGTTCAATCTAGTCCCCATCCACAGTGAAACATGCCAAGCCATCAACAGAAGTACCTGTTGATGGGATTGTTGGTTCAATCTAGTCCCCATCCACAGCAAAACCTGCCAAGCAAACCCAACCAGTTACTCCTTCGACTCCCAAGGTTTCTACTGAGGTCAATTTTATTCAAATCACTCAAACCTTGGGTAATAAAAAGAAAAGTAAAAATTGAAATAAAAAACTTGGAAACCAGTAGGAGGCCCCACAATCAACCCATAATGACAAAAACACAAGGAAAAGGAAGGCTAAATACCCTTGTTTGTTATGTGGTGGTGACCACTTCTCCAAGGAGTGTCCCCGCCAGGATGAAATCTCCTAGTTTTTTAAGTCTAATCCCGCACCTGTAGTACTTACGGATCCTTTCCCCTCTCAACAACAGCTGGTAGACCACATGTCGAACCAAGGTAACTCTAGTTCATCAGAGGAAATTCGTATCATGTCCTTAGATACCATCCATCTGCAAACTCAAAGCCAGAATTATGATAAACCCGCAGATAAGCAAGAAGATCAATCTTCTTCAGGGAAAGCTCCATCCACTAGTTCTTTGGAATCCTCGTCTACTGTTCCCTTGTCTATTGAGAAGCCTACTCTCAACATGATTTTGCGCCCACCAAAGAGTACTCTTCGAAAGGATGTCTTTAATACCAATGCTCTAGATGCTCAATTCTATAATGTGGTTAAATATCTCTCTCAGGCACCTTGTGTGATTTCTACCCTAGAAGTACTCCAAAGTTTCGCTACACAGTGCAAGAACTTGTTGACTGCATTAGGAGCTGTAGACCTGGATAACACTAACTTGATTCACTTCAATGTTGAGAACTATAAACCTAGATTACCGCATAAACTTGCGTTTCAGATCATTACGAAAGTAGTGGGAAAGAAAGTCTTTCGAATGGTACTAGATGAAGGAGCTTCGACCTCAGTGTTATCTATGACTTGTTGGAAAGATCTTGGCTCTCCCAAGCTTGTTACATCACCTATGACCCTTAAAGCCTTTGATGGACGAGGTTCCCAACCCCATGGCCTCATATCAGCCCTTGTGGTTGAGCTGGGGAGCAAAGTCGTTTCCATCCAAGTAGAAGTGGCAGATGCCCCTTTAGATTATAACCTCCTTTTAGGAAGGAAATGGTTCTATGCCATGAATGTTGTTGCGTCAACAGTATTTCGAACGGTCCAATTCCTGCATCTCGGGAGAATTGTTACTATTGACCAGCTTGATTTCTGTATGCCGGATGTTACTACCTCCACAGCCAATAACATCCCCATGTTAGGTCAGGCCCCTCCTTCTTACCAGTCGATTGGGGTAGGTATGCTGAAGGATTCATCCCTTATGGGGATTTTTCCCTCTACTCCTCCTAGCACGGATACCGCGATAGTACATATGATCGCTTCATTTGATATTGAGCCCCAGGCACAAATGTTGTTGAGTCCACCTCATTGAGTCTACATGAAGCTATGTATAACACCATTCAAACTTACTCCAATGATCACACTAATGACATTCATTTAGTGGCTTCGGATCCTTACCATTTACCGTACTGGTTAGAACCTTCTCTTCCAGTTCTAGACTATCTCTCCGCGACTTTTCCTTCCAGCGAGTCCATTATAGAGATCATGAATACGGATGAACCCATTAGGGAGGATCACCATCATAGATCCATGTTCCTCCCCAATACCAGTTCGGGAAGCTACGATTTTGCATCCCTATCTCCTACTGATATTGTCAACGTTTCGCAAAACCCTATAATTTTGTAAGATACATATTCTGAAGGAAACCTTTGCAAAATTACTCAAATGAACCCAATTGACATATCAGCCAAGCCTGATGTTATTGAGCATGTTCATCTTGGGCAGAACTACTCCAAAAATGAATCTAAAGCATATAAGGCACTTTTTAAAGAATTCCATGATATTTTTGCCTGGTCCTATGAAGAGATGTCGAGGATCGACCCTTCCATTGTGGTCCACGAGATTAGAACTTATCGCATGTCTAAACCTGTCAGGAAGAAACTTAGGCAAGTCCATCCTAGGAAGGCCGCAGCCATTAAAGCTGAGATTGAGAAGCTTCTGAAAACTGGTTTTATTTATCCTGTACCTCTGACGGAATGGGTATCGAACGTTGTCCCTATCAATAAAAAGAAGGGCACCATTAGAGTCTGTATCAACTTTAGGGATTTAAATAAAGCTTGTCCCAAAGACAACTTTCCTACCCTGCACATCGATCAGATTATCGACAACTATGCTGCAAGTGTCATCTTTTCATTCATGAATGGCTTCTTCGGCTATAATCAGATTGAGATATTTCCCGCCGATCAGCATAAGACGACATTCATTTTCCCATGGGGAACCTTTGCGTATAAGAAGTTACCTTTCGGCTTGAAAAACGCTGGCTCCACATTCTAGCATGCGATGTCCTATGCATTTCACGAACATTAAACATATTGTTGAGCCATACCTTGATGACCTCCCTACTCATTCAAAGCGACGAGAGGACCATCCCTGTCATCTTAGAGACATATTCCTGAGATGTCGTCATTATAATATACGGCTCAATCCACATAAATGTGTTTTTTGCTTTGAGATGGGATGTTTGCTTGGCTTTGTGGTATTCAAAGATGGCATCCAGATCGATCCTTTGAATATTTCCTCCATCATTAATCTACCAGCCCCAACCACCATCCTTGAACTCCAAAGTTTGCAGGGGAAGGCAAACTTTCTCCGCCGTTTTGTGTGCAATTTCACTGAGAAAACGCACGGTTATATGTGTCTCCTCAAGAAGAACACTCCATTCTTCTTGGATGACTAGGCCAAACATGCCTTTGATAGTCTTAAGCATGATCTGACTCATTCACCCGTGATACACCCCTGGTCTATTCAAGGGATTTTCTCTTGTATATTACTGCCTCTGCTACTACCATCACCATGGTTTTATTGCAGGCCAATCTCCACGGTCAGGAGCATGTGATTTATTACGCCAGTAAGAATCTTATTGATTCTGAAACCTGTTATTCACATGTGGAGAAGCTAGCTTTGGCCACGGTCATTGCTGTGGAAAAATTTTGTCACTACATTATGCTTCGCACTACCACTGTATTGGCATACCAGAACCCGATGTACTACATTCTGACTCGTCGGGTACTCATGGGCAAGTACTCCCATTGGATCATCATCCTTCAGGAGTTTGATCTTGAGTTTTCCAAGGCTACATCAAAGAAATCCTTGGTTTTTGCTGAGCTTATATGTGACCTTCCCTATGCTACCACGGAATCTGAGCCCAGCAATTCATTTCCGGATGAATTCCTATTCCTAATTACCACTACTGATCCTTGGTATGGAGATTTGTTGATTTATCTCCAGACCTAGCGTTTTCAGCCGCATCTATCTCACAATGATTGTCGCCGCATTTGTCACCATGTGAAATACTACCTTATCTTGCATGATACCTTGTATAGACGTGGGATTGACTCCATTCTCCGACGATGCCTCACTCATGAGGAGGTTGAACACGTGCTAAATGATTTCCACTCTAGAGCATGTGGTGGTCATTTATCTGGGATGGCTACAGCACAGAAAATCCTTCGTGATGGCTATTTTTGGCCCTCTATCTTTAAAGACTGTCATGAGGCTGTTAAGAAATGCCCACCATGCCAACATTTTTATCCCAAAAAGTGCACCCATCCTGCTCCGCTTCACCCCGTCATTGCCATTGGCCCTTTTTCCAAATGGGGGATTGACTTCATGGATTGTAAACCTACCTCAGCCGGGGGGCATGGTTACATCATCGTAGCCGTGGATTATTTTACAAAATGGGCTGAGGCCATGCCTACATATGCAGAAGATTGTAAGACTGCCGCTCTCTTCTTGTTCAATCATATCATAGCTAGATTTAGAGTTTCGTAGTCCATCGTCACTAATCATGGATCCCATTTTTGTAATCAAATGATGGAGGAATTGAGTTCTAAGCTAGGTTTTCGCCATGAAAACTCTACGTCGTATTATCCGCAAGCTAATGGTCAGGTAGAGGCCATTAACAAGGTTTTGAAAACTATGCTTCATCGGATGGTTGGAGATCATAAATCCAACTGGCATCTCATTATTTTTTCCGCTCTTTGGACTTATCGGACTTCCATGAAAATAGCTACTGGTTTCACACCATTCCATATTGTCTATGGACTTGAAGTTGTCTTGCCTATCCAATGTTAGATTCCATCTTTACAACTTGTCATCGAACTTCTCCAAGACACTTCCGCAGAGGAAGCAAGATTCTTGTACTTGAATAGCCTTGATGAGACTTGTAGAGATGTTTCCTTGGCTAATGAGGCACATAAGAAATGCGTCAAGGCGCAGTACGATAAATATGTCCAGTCTCGTGTTTTCAACGAGGGTGACCTAGTTTTGACTTATGACCAGAGATATGACAAGCTAGGAAAGGGTAAGTTCGAGTCTATGTGGTAGGGACCTTTCGTTATTTCCAAGGTGTTAGAGAAAGGAGCCTATGAGTTGGTAGATTACGATGGAATCCCTTTGGGGCAACCTTGCAATGGGTTGTACTTGAAAAGGTACTATGCCTAGGTCTTCTTGGATGGTATCTTGTATATATGTATATTGATTGACTTTCAGTGTGTTTTCAGTATTTTCAAGATGGTTTTGAGTTTTGGTGCCCGCATCTGTTTATACCATGTTTTGGTCATGCAGATGGATTTCTACAGTTTCATTGATGGTGCTTTCCACCACACCTTGAATCTAGCCTCGGCTGCTTAGGTTCTCTATTCCCCACCCGAAGATTTGGTCAGTTCAGGAGCGGCTTGCTTAGGTCCCGCTACTAATAACATCGTCGAGTATGAAGCGGTCATCGGTCTTCTGACTGAAGCTTCCTCCCAAGATGTCCATGATCTATTCGTTTTGATGGACTCTCATCTCGTGGTTTTTCATTTAAACCATATCTACACCATTAGGAACCCGGTGCTCCTCCACCTCTTTCAGAGGGTACGTTTGTTAGAAAGATAATTTGGAACCATTACATATAGGCATATCCCTAGGGAACATAATGTAGTTGCTGATTCATTGGCTAATTACATCCTAGATTGGCATATTGGCCATTCATGACATTAATCAAACATGGTACATTGTAAATAAACATTTAAAGACACATAGAACTTATAGAAAATGCATTCATCCATTTGAAACGTATAAACATCATGTAAAATTATGTATATATATATATATACGAAAAATGTTACAAAAAATAGGTCCTGAGACCTCATCTAAAGCACGTAGGATTTCAAGCAAAATCATCATACAAAATCCTGAAGCTATCAGCTTTCAGTATACATGTCTCATCCACTAGTGGTGCTCATGATAACACATCACTGCTCGAGCCACCCTGTGAAGTAGCCTACTGAATCGGCCTGGTACTCCCGTCGTAGATCTTTGATATCTAGTTGGGAGGTCATATATGTCAGCATCTTGGATGTCCAGAGTCAACCTCTCAAGGTTGTCCTCCAGCTCCCTGGTGATATCATCACCCTGTGGCATGAAGCAAGCTCCGGCTCTCCTGTCTATTGGAGATGCTCCTCCAGGCCTCGCTGCTCCAACATCTGCATGAAGACAAGCAGGTCTCATCACTTATCATAAAAAATAAAAAACATAAAAACATTTTTCATCATTAGGGTTTCTTGTTTCTTACCAATGTCTCCCCACTGCCCTCCAGGCGGGAGTGGTAGGTTAGGATCACCTGTAAAATCTGTTCCCGCATAGGCATAGTCCTCAACCATGAGCATCTAATCCCACAACCATCTGAAGAACGCGTCACCGAACTTCACTCTGCCCCTACCCGCTCCTGTGCGAGCCATGATCTGGACCCACCTCAGCATGCAGGGGTCCCATGCTCTCAGACTCCGAAAAGTCACCTGGGGCATCATCTGGGGGACCCACTCAAAGAAGAAACAAGCTAAGATGGAACCAAAGCTGAATTTCTTTAGCTCTCCCTACCGAAATTTAGTCAACTAATCCTTGAATATTGGAAGCAATGCTTCCACCCAGTTGAACACCATAGGTGCCATTGCCTCTAGGGCATACAGCATATGTGCCCTGGAAGCCTGATGTACACCCTGGCTCCCTGCCACCCTCTGTATGGTGAACAGAACAATCTGTAGAGCCCTGTCTGTCACTGCCCTGATGGAGATTTTCTTCCTCGATGTGCCTGTACCTGGTGCACAGTGTCGATCTATGAGCTCTCTGGTGGTAATGTCCCCACCACAGGAACCTGTCAGTGAGATAGGGGCACCCCGCCTCGATAGGCCAGTCAGGAAGTAGATGTCCTCTACCTCCACTGTAAGTATATGTTCCCCCACCTCAAAATACTGTTGTTCTGGATTCCACATTCTCAGTATGTGTTCCAGTAGTCTCTCGTGGGACACCATGCTTGGTGTCCGGAAGAACTTTAGAAGTTCACAGTTCCGAAGTGCGGAAATACAAACTGGATTCCTTTCAGCAGTGACATCCTTGTCATCGTGTGTTCTTTCCTTCCATACCACCATATTTTGGAAGCCTAGACCTGCCAAAACAACAATGGTATACATCAATATCATCCTTGAATCATTACAAATAAAAAGAATGAGTTAATTTTGTATATATCATTGGTTTAATTTCTCCACGGCCGGCACCGCCTGTGCTATGTTGGAGACAAGGGGTGGCACCGCCTGTCCACCTTGTTCTCGGCGTGATTCTCGGGTGGCACCGCCTATCCCGCGAGGGCTAGCCGCGGTGCCTGCAAATAGGATTTTAGGGCTTGCCAAATAGGCCTAAAACCCCATTAAATCCCAAAATAAAAGCTATGAAATGAAAGAAGAAGGTCTTAGCTGTTACCTGCAACTGACGAGACTGAAAACGGACGGTGGAAACTCTCGGTATCAGTTGTGGAAGATCTGGCTAAAAAATGCTCCAAGTGCTCTCTGCTAGAGGTAAATAGTGAAATGTTTGATTTTTTACTATTTACTTGCCTTATATAGACATTTTTTGGGTCTAACTTAGTATAGTTTTGATATTACATGATGTTCTGGTTAAAATCTATTTGTCGTAATCCCTTAATGTTGATTTTGGATGCATTTAACACTTGTTTATGAGTTGTCTACAGGTTGACTTTAGTAAAAAGCTTCGAAAAATTTGTTTATGGATTTTTCATACTTTCAAAAAATGGAAAAGGTCGTTGAGCGTTTATTATGACACTTTGTCATGTTCGTTAAAATCTAGTATCAAAGTTTTGAGTCTAGTTCAAGTTTCTTTCCAGTCTCGTAAAATACAACATTGTGTAAAGAAACGTTATGGAGTCTTCTTTTCACATCCTCTTTCAGACTCCTTAAACATGAAAATATAGTCGAGTCCATTTCTAAATCTTTCCAGGCTCGTAAAAGGTGACATTGTGTAAAGAAACTTCACAGAGTTCTCTTTAAACCCTTTTCAGACTCCCTAAAAATGAAAAGATTGTCAAACGATCTTGTCTTCTTCATGCTCGTTAAAGTATTTGAAGAGTCATCTATCCGACGGTAGGTTATCTCTTTCTCGGTTCGAACAGTACTATTTACGAGAAAGGAGCACTCCAGCCAATCATGACTGGAAGAGTTCTCTAAGGTATGATTTTATACTTTTTTGGACCTTAGAGACTAAATCATACGAAAAAGGACCCCCATGGAGTCTTCTTCTGTATTCATTCAGACTCTCTAAACATGAATGATACTGAGTTTTCTTTCAGTGGACTCGTTAAATTAAACATTGAGAGACCCGTTTTGGGAATGAACCCATCCTCTCTCAGGTTCATAAAACATATGGGACTGGACTTGTCTTCTGACAAGCTATATCGAGTGTTTGTTACCCTCTTTGAACTCGTAAAACTGAAAAGAGGCACTCATCAATCATGATGGGGGAAATGGGAAAGGGAATCATTTTGCAAATAGTGGCAGTTGTTTGTCGTTACCTTTGAACATGGCACTTGTCTATGCAATCATGTCAGTCAATTGGGTATTCAACTGATCTCCATGATGATCCACTTTCATGAGTCATGCCAATCCTTTGAGTCTTTCAAAAGAATGCATTGTCCACTATCGCATTGTGTATCTGTCCTGTCTAGTCATGCTACCAAGTCATTTTTGTCGTGCCACCTGATGTTCAAAGGGAATTTGAAGAAGTCTTACCTCTGCAGTATACACAGTCTTTGTGTCAGTATCTTTGATTCAGTCATGTGTTTACTACATTCACATCATTCCAAAACTATGTTTTGAGTTTTGTGTCATCGATGTGGGACTCATCATGGCCCTCCTTCGACGAGACTATTCCCATCGACATCAGCTCATCATCCAGGAAATAGTCTTAGAAACAATATTTAGTACCTTGATATTTGTATGCCTTAATGTCAGTTTCTCTCGCTCTTGACATAGGTTCACATCATTGACCTTTGATCGATAGAATCGACTGGGTGTTCGACATCAGGACATCTATTCACACTCAGTAGATTGTACTAGAGTACCTTGGGAATCATTGACATTAATGGTGATCTCCCTCGCACTTGTTAACGGTTCACATCATCGGCCAGTAATCAAGTGGTTTCTACCATGTTCGACTTCAGATCATTGTAATCACATGGATAGAATCGTACTTTGTGGAAGACGAGACAAAGACCCTGGGCATTTGTTTAAAAGCGCTCATTGCTTTTTCCCCAGGTTGCGATGGAGTTTTGTATATATAGCATGGATACACATTTGTATGGTCGTGGCTATGCTCAAATTTGCATCTGTATGACAGAGATCTACGTTGTATGTCTAGTAGCTATGTTTAAGTTTGAGTCCTCTATCACATGGATCTACGCTGTATTCTAGTAGCCATGCTTGTTTATTCCACTCATGGATCTGCCTTGTATTGGTTTGTAGCTATGAGTTTGGTTACTTTTGTCTATGATTCAACATACTGATGTACTACAGATGCCTACTTGACTGCATGCTCCGATCGAGCCAACATTTTTATCTCCTGGAAACGACTTGTTCTCAAAGATCTCATTTATCGTATCACTCTAAGACTCATGCTTTGGGGAGCATCCTGTTATACCAAAATCCTATCACCATCATGTGATAAGACCTTTGACATGCCTACTTTCCCTGAATCCCAGCCTCTGGAGTGAAGACTAAATGGTTTCTTATCAGTCTATCATACAAATTCCCAGCACCGCTCATCCTCCCTTATCCAGAAGTGGTACCCCTGTTTGCACCACTTTTCCTCAGTTTTCTACAAGAGGTGCCACCGCCTGTTACCTTTGGTCCATAGGCGGTTATTACTAGAACCACTCTGTCATAGAAGGAGAAGCATGGTACCCTAGGTAAAAGGGGGAAAAGAGAAGCTTCTTGAGGCTTCTAGATGATAAGCCTCGAGATATCCCTTATCCCTACTATTGTGGGTTTGTTGAGATCGAGATCCCTATCCTAGGATCTTAGAGGCCACCTCACCCACTAATTTCTCAACCATCTCTATCCATCTAGCCCTATAAATATGAGTTCATAGTCATTGTTGAGGAGAGAACATTGAAGGTATTGTTATGCTGTTGGACTGATTCTTGGCCCAAGATCATTTTGAGAGAGCTTAGAGAGCTAGAGTCAGAGCTTTTGGGGATGAAGAGCTGGTTTCATGGAGATGCATGTCAACACTAAGGCTTGGTTGTAAACTTCTTCATATTTCTAATGCAAGTTGATTTTATGTCCCATATATATTGTTGATGTTTGATTTCAGATATATATTGCTAGATTCCTTAGTCACTAGCATAGATTAGTAGATCATATTCTGGTTGCTTTGATCTGTTTCGTGTTAAACTCTTTCGCAGGTACATAGGTGAACTATCAAATCCTTGTATTACAGATATCTACAACGTCTAGGGGGATTTATCAACCTCTGTGATCTATTTGTTATGGATTTGAACAATTCAGACCAGCGAAACACCTTGCTATCTACAGGAGGTGAAATATTCCGATTAACACATGCATAAAGTTTTATAGAGAAAGAAATAAAGAAAGAAAGAGCTGCCAGGGATCACAAGAGGTGAAGGCTCTACAGAATGTATCCATGAAATAGCGCAGAGATTCCATAGAACATCGTGTAGATGTTAGGATCTGTAATAGAACCGTTAGTGAGAATAAGAGAATGCTATGTTTTGGAATACTTTACTCTCTCTAGTTACTGGTGGCAAATTGAAGCTGTAAGAATGCAATTTTAAACTTAAGATTCTGGGAAATTAACTATATAGTTTTTTAAACTCTCAATTTCATAATTATATTTATTGACGTGTTCCAAGAAACTTTTCAACACTAAACAAATATTTTTAAGACAAGTATGCATGATTAACTAATTTATGAAGATCGAATATTTAAACTATGCGATTAAGGAAGAGAAAATGAGTTTAGTGTTGAGTGTGTTTGTTCTGAAACACCTAATATGTTTAGGATTTGCAATTTTTTGATAAGTTAGTACATATTTTCTAGTGAGCACCCTTGTGAGGTGTTAAGCTCTGTTGAACGCTCTATAATAATGAGTTCTAGGAAAAGAGCTACTAGTGAGCACCCATAGGAGGTGTTTGGCTCTGAAGGAGAACTGCCAGAGAGCACCCAGTTGAGGTATTAGGTTCTGTAGTTGCAACCTTTGTGATGTTGAGATTTTAGGCTCAGATATATGTGGGTTTTTTTTATCTTGAGAACTTCCAGGCTCTATGTAGGAGATACACCTGAGAGTTGTAAAAATTCAATGAAGGGTATCATTATTATATCGGATGAACATTATATATACATGATGAGGAGGCTTGCACGTGAACTTGTGGTTGCATGAGGAGATGACCCTCATGTATATATGCATGTTTAAACTTTTAAAGAAAATTTCAGCCAAGAAGTGCTTGGAACATCAATGCTATACAAAAGGTATGTGTGTGATTTTTTGTATTTTATTGACCATGATATGATGAATGATGAAGGATTAGATGAAAAATGACATTTAAAGTGAATTTTTGTGTGATGATTGTGATAAAATGATTCTTTATATATGCATTGGTAATGATTTTAATTAATAAATGTTTTAAAATATGTCTGAAACTTATGAGATACACATGTTATGTTCATTTGATATGATTACTTATGTTTGCACCCAGTGGAATATTTAAAGGTACTCGAGAGGAAGTACCACCATACCAAGGGTATGGATGTAAGAGTGGAATATGGAAAAGTTATGTTCCATGAGATACAAATGGATAGATGGTTCTACTTTAGATTATAATTTTTATATGATTTCTATAATTAACAAATGTCATGTAGTTGCAGGGATATGATGTTATTACCATGACGTAAAAAATTCAATGCAAAGTTAAATCCTACAGGGTTGTTATAAAAAGATAGCAGAATGAAAGGGTATGAATGTTTTTCCTATAGATTATGATATTTATATATTTCATGTGTCACTAACAGATGATGCAGGTGCATATTGCGAGCGAGACTAAGCTCTAAAGGGTTGTTATGAAAGAAACAACAATGTGTTGCAAAAATAAAATATGCTTTTCTTGATTTGAAAATTTATATGTATGCATATGTTTTATATAAATGATTGGAAATAACTTGTAATGTTTTGAAAAGAACAGGTTGAGAGAAATAAATAATGATGAAGACGCCATAGTTGAATTTGATAACAAAGATTCAAGGGAAGGAACACCCACGACGGTGTACCTTTAAAGGGGGGAGTATGTAACGTACCTAGTAAAAGGTGGAAAGGATTTATTAAAAACACATAGTGTATGAGATATCGTTGGCTCTATTCTTGGAGGATTGTGTATTGGAATTAACTAACTATTCATTTCCTTAAAGAAGGTGGCTAGGGTTAACATTGAGTGGAGTTTCGTTATGGAAGTAACTAACTATTCATTTCCCTAAAGAAGGCTGTTAGGGATTATATAGAAAGGAGACTCCTTTTGTTGATTTGGAGAGCGAATTTCCAAATGGCATGAACTGCACATCAATTAATTGCTAGAACTTACCAAGATGCATGTCTTACCAAACCACCCATGATTGCATTTTACAGGCGTGACTTCCAGTTGATTTCAAAGGACATCAAGATGGTGCAAGAGATGTTTCGGAAGATGGATGACTCAAAAGAAGAAATCTCATCTCCTTTCCTGGCTCCTTGAAGTAAGTTCCAAAGATGTGTCTTTTACTATTCAAAAGAGGATATGGTATGTTTTCATTTACAAATGCTACAATAGGTATAGATTATATATGTTTTAATTTCTTGCACTGAATACCAGCTTAATGACTAACTTTATAGAAATGGCCAAAATCGTCGGTGCTAAACGTATAGTACCTTCCTTCCTTTTGCAACCTTAAAATTCCCATAGGTCTATACCTATGTTGCATCACTCGAAGAGAGGACGAAATGCCTTCTTTTGTTGTGTTCTTTTTGTATTGTGATCTTAATATGAGGTTAAAGTGATTCATAAATGGAGGGTATGTTCCTAAATATTTGTACACGGTTTCCTTGCGGTAATATGCTTAAGAAGCCTTTCTTATGAGTTAGGGGCATTAGATGAAATTTGGTGTTATTTTTTTCTTCCTACGGATTTGGATTTTTATATACTTTCTATATGTTTCGCTTCTCCATTTGATTTTGGTGCCCTTTGTTTTTATTCGTTGTTTTGTTTGGAAAACGGGGAAACCACATCCAAAAGATACATGGGAGAGAGATGGCTACGAAAATAGAGATCTTGTGGTAGCATAACGTGAACAAAAATACTACCATATTATCTACCTTTTCCATGGGGTGTGCAATTGTAGTGAGGCATTACTCTGCATTCTATCTTTGGGTCTTTTGTAATTATATATGTATTATTATTTTATTATATATCTTTTTTTGTTTTCCTAAATAAGGTAGAAGGTGGAATTTATTTTTAGAAAGAGTATGGAAGTAGAGGTTGATATATCAATATAGGTTTGACTCTATAATATTCAAACAACTTATTTTATATGATTAATGGTTTTACTCACCATGGAAAGAATTATCCATGAACAGACTCTAAAATATTAATAAATAAGGTTAGTTAATACTTGCGAGGATCCACGCATAAACTACTTAACGGTTAGTGAAGAAAAGAATTAAATGCAAATTTTAATTTTAATTAGGATATTAAAGGTAAAAATAAATGCTTGATATTAATTGAGGTGTTGTTCTTAAGGTATAAGAATTAATCTTGAGCCTTATTATAATATTATTGATAGATGTCAGTGTTAATTACAACTAAGTTAAAATGTGTTAGTTTTAGAAGGGTTAGTAAGTTGATATTGTTCTTTAGGAGAGATTTTTTAAGGTAATTCAGATGAATTGCAGTAGTTGTACTGCATAATTGTAACCCTTTTGTTGAATAATGAATAAAAATATTAACAATTTTGGTGGATGTAACCCCTAGTTAGGGGTGAACCACGTATATTGGTGTTCTTCTCTTGCAATGGTGTTAACTAGATTTATAATAAGACTATGTGCACAAAAGAAATTGAATGTTAATGTACAAAAGAAATGAAAGAAATAATGTATCATTATCATTTGTGAATAATGGATAATAGATGGTAAATGTTGTATGTATTTAATGAGTCAATAAGTATCTTTTGAAGTTAGAATTACAACACTCATGGAGAAGTTAACAATGTATAGATGGGTTATTAGGTTGAAAGGCTATTATTAATGTTTTAGTTAGTATAATAAGTATATTGTTATAAATGGAATACGAATTCAATATATATTATGAGTTGTGTTTGATAGAAGGCTATGTGTATGTATGTTTACCTCCATACAACTAGTCACTCTCTTTGTTTCCCTAGCCGTTTCTTTGGCAGGTCATCAACTAACACTCGGGCTTCCCTGATCTGCTCCCTCAGTGACTGTTTCAACCAGTTGGTGCCTCTTCAGTCACTCCATTACCTTGATATGGAAACTTGCGGATGTTTTCTTGGCATTCAATCCTAATTTTGGCATATCTATCATTTCATTTTTTTAATATTTACTTACTACAGCTTTTTGGAGGTGTTTTTGTTTTCCAGTACTAAATCTTAAAAACAAATTTTGTTTTCTAGAGGTGGTTTTGTTTTTCAGTACTGAATCTTAAAAACATATTTTGAGGGTTTGGCTTAGGCATTAGATATAGGTAGAACCAGAGGCCAAAGATACAAAGAAAAAGGAGAACAAGGAGATAAACATCAATTAAAATCTGATAAAATATGTGAAAGAAAGAGTAATGTATTAAAATTTGAATACCATTTAGATCTTCAAGCAGATAGTTCTAATAATGTTTGCAGCAAATAGATGGAGAATGAAGATACAAACTGAACAAAAAAAACCACACAGGAATTAGACAAGTATTTCTCAGGAATTTACAGTATCATTCACAATAATAATATCCGGTATTACAATAGTTTACATAGAAAGAATTCCAATGCATGAGGTAGCAATTTGAATCTCCCAAGTGGATATGACTATATCTAACTGAATCTCTAACTCATGGTGCCTCAATCAATATCGGAGTCCAAAATCAACTCCCAAATGTCCAACCAACTCAATCACTCACTAATGGCTAGCTAACTCAGTGCAACTAAGTGTGTTAGTTGGGAAAAGGCACCTACTTCACATGCATCCACGCATTATCCATGCAAGACATGTGCTAGCTAACTGATTGTGAACTAAATGAAACTAACTAGGGGCTAACTGAGACTAACTAGTACTAACTCCAACTAACTGAAGTAGGTTAGTGACGGGACTCCCAGTGGCTCCTAAAATGTAGGGATTGATCTAGGAGGTGCCCAAACTAATGCATGCACATGCAGTAAGTGGAAAATAACCTATAGCAGTGTTCCCCACACTCCAGTAACTAGTACATGTGGTCCCATTAGGACAAGTGGACCCAATTGTACTAGTGGACCCAATTAATTAATTAAGGTTCCTAAGTTAGGAAAACATAATCTAATAGACATTTGTCAAAGGGAAGATTAATAATCCTAACACCCCCCATGAATCCTAACTCGAAAAATGGTGGGCCCTGGTAACAAGACCATAGGTCACCCAAATACAATCTAAAAGATAGTAAAAAAATGTTTCTTAATACAACCGAGGAAATAGGGGAAAACCTCATGGGAAACCCCCCCCCCTTAGAATAAGCAAGAAAATACCAATCTGCAAGCTATCTTTAGAAGAAAGAAGCTTCCTCCTTAGAGAAATAACTTGAGAAAAACACTACTGCAAAATTGCAGCTCTATACAATAACATGGTCCATCAGTGGACCTCTCAATTTACTTTTGAACTGATGACTTTGTTTGTCTCTTATGGATGGTGAAGGTAGGGAATGATCATTTTTTTGCTTCTATGGGCCATGTAGCTGATCCACCATCATCAAGTAGCACCGACTTGGAAATTTGTTGCACCATACTGTGGAGAGCAAATCTGTGAGAGAAAGTGCAGTATGCTCATTCTGATACCGGGACCTTGTTCTTCTTCTATCTTCTGGATTTCCAGCACCACTTCCAGCTGCATGAAGAATATTTTGAGCCCATCTGGGTTTAGGCTTTTGATTAGGAATGGGTATTGGATCTGGATCTAGAATCTCTTGAGATTCAGTCTCAATAATAGGATCATGCTGAATGTGATCTTCTTCATATAAATCTGAAACCTGTAGCACATCATCATCATCATCAAAAATAGGTGGAGAAATACTTATACCTTCATGTGTTGCTGGAGGAGTATCATGCAACTGTTCTTTTCGAACTGGACACTTATTTCAATGAAGCATCTTCTGGTTGTAACCCCCATCAGTTTGTAAGCTTTTGCATCTTCTACATATCCTAGCAGAATGCATTCGCTACTTTGGGCTTGGAAGGCCTTCCTCTTCTCAAGTGGTATTTTGGCCCAATCTTTGGAACCAAAAACTCTCAGATGAGATACATTGGGCTTATACCCATGCGGTGCTTCGAATGGAGTGACCCCAACCACTGACTTGTGGGGCACCCTATTCTGCAAATACAAAGCACAGTTTATTGCTTCAACCCAAAGAGATGGAGGTATATGCTTGGCATGGAGAAGGCATGTTGCCATCTCTTTCATTGATTTGTTCTTCCTCTCAGCCACACCATTATGCTATGGTGTGTATGGAACTGAGATGTGTTATATTCTAATCCCCTCTGATTCATAGAAACTATGGAAATATCCTTTGATGTACTCTCCTCCTTTATCAGATATTATTGACTTGATCTTCTTATTAAAAATGTTCTCAACCATAGCTTTAAAAACTTTAAAAGTATCAAAAACTTCTGATTTTTGTTTCATGAAGTAGATCCAACAGTATTGTGAATAATCATCAATAAAGGTTAACAACTACATGCAACCATTAATGGAGTTTGTGGGAATAGGTCCTGCTACATCACTATGTATCAAATCAAGTGTAGAGGCAACTCTATGTGCCTTCCCAACATCATAGTTCTTTTATGGATGCTTACCTACCAAGCAACTAGCACATACTCCATTGGAATTTTGGATGGAGGGAAAACCTTCAACCATTTTATCATTGTGGAGTAGCTTTAGATATTTGAAATTGAGATGGCCAAATATCTCCTACGAAATCTTGCTGGTGTTGTTAGGATGAGACAATAAATGTGGAGGAGAAACAGGTTAGAAATGTGAGAACACATAAGATTTGGTAGAGTGATTTGCAATACCTTTCACTACAAGTAGTCCAGTGGATTTTTCCGTAATCTCAACTGATTCTGAATCGAATGTAACTCTCTTGGGAGAGCCTATATGAGTCATTTGATAAACAGATAACAAGTTAGAAACAAGGGAGGGAACATATAATACATTCTTGAACTCACCATGCTTTTTATGACTGAGCCCCTTCCTTCTGCTGGAATCTAGGAATCATCTCCCATGTGAATGTTCATCCCCTTTGTTAGTGAGAGGGTATAGAAGAATTCTTTGGAATCATCCATGTGATTGGAAGCTCTAGAATCTATTATGTATGCTGAGGATGGAGAGATAGTTTCTTTCAAAGCATGACACCTCTCAGTATCTTCTATCTATGGTTCTTCATCGGCCTTCTTTTCTCTTGGGAAAGCCATGTTATGCTGCTTGAGAAGAGCTGACATTTCATGAATTTATTTCCTCATACAATGATATTCAAGATGGTACCCCTTTTCACAATAAGGACATAAATTATTTTCAAACTTCTTCTTCTTATCAGCGGCCTTTGGCTCCTTCTTCTTTGATTTCCCCTTTTCTTGTGCTTTGGAAGAGTCAGAAACTATGAAATCTTGATCTTTGGAGGTCTTGATGACTCCCATTCTCATCATCTTTTCTTTCTCCTTGATTAAGGACTCGAAAAAGAATCTAGTGAAGGGACCTTCCAATTAGGAAAGGTTTCACACTTGGAATGAAATATGGAAACAAATACAGAATACTTAGGGCCTAGTTTGCTGAGTATGGAAAGGACATTTTGCTCATCCTTCCACTCTATCCCGCACTATCTGCATTGGAGTACTAGAGACTTGAATTTACTAAAGAATTGCTCAATAGTCTCTAAACTGTTGGGATGTAAAGATACCAAATCATTCTCTAGAATGTGTCCCCAAATCTCATCTTGTTTGTTAAACAATATGTCAAGCTTCTCCTAGGATTCTCTAGGAGTCCTCAATCCTTCTAGGTAGAAGAGGAGATCTCTAGAAATATAAGTACATAAGTACCCGAATGCTTCATCACAACGGTTCAAAAACTTGTTCTGCTCTACCGGCTGATGAGGCTCAGGCTCCCATCCATGTATGAACCTATCGTATCCATGCTTGCGCAAGGCCAGCTACATATCAATCCTCTAATCAAGATAATTGGAAGCTGTGAGGATCTGTGGTTCAAGAGTTTGAGAACTCATAATTTCTCTGGATGGAAGTACTACAAAACTTCACACGAGCTACATAGCACCTGTCAATTTCACTGCAATAACACACTAAAACATATGAACTGTTAGAATCATGCTTTTCCTCTTGGCATGAACATGTTTCCAGGGTCGATCACGCCCTCTCGACTGCTCTCAATAAATCTAGAGCTAGCAAATCATCATAGGGAACTTCTGTGGAAACCCAACTACTTTTGATGTTCAAAGGGGAGAAACAAGCATGAAAACTTTTTGAGAAGGCTCTAATACCATATTAAAATTTGAATTCCATTTAGATATTCAAGCAGATATTTCTAATAATGTTTGCAGCAAATAGATGGAGAATGAAGATACAAACTGAAGAAAACAACCACACAGGAATCAGACAAGTATTGCTCGGGAATTTATAGTATCATTCACAATAATAATATCCGGTGTTACAATAGTTTACATAGAAAGAATTTGAATGCATGGGGTAGCAATTCAAATCTCCCAAGTGGATATGATTCTGTCTAACTTAATCTCTAACTCATGGTGCCTCAATCAATATCAGAGTCCAAAATAAACTCCTAGATGTCCAACCAACTCAATCAATCATTGATGGCTAGTTAACTCAGTGCAAATGACTGTGTTAGGTGGGAAAAGGTGCCTACTTCACATGCATCCATGCATTATCCATGCAATACATGCGCTAGCTAACTGATTGTGAACTAACTAAAAGTAACAGGGGGACAACTGAGACTAACTAGTACTAACTCCAACTAACTGAAGTAGGTTGGTGTCGGGACTCCCAGTGCCTCCTAAAATGTAGGGATTGGTCTAAGAGGCACCTAAACCGATGCATGAACATGCATTAAGTGGAATTCAACCTCTATCAGTGTTCCCCACACTTCAGTTACTGGTACATGTGGTCCCATTAGGCCAAATGGACCCAATTATACTAGTGGACCCAATTAATTAATTAAGGTTCCTAAGTTAGCAAAAATTAATCTAATAGACATTTGACCATGGGAGGATTAATAATCCTAACATAATGGAGCTATACAGTGCTGCAAATAATGATATAGAAGGAAATTAAATTTATATAAATGGATTTTTTGTGAAGATGCCGAGAAATTTCTCCTCCATAAATTTTCTCACTTTTCTCCAAGAGTTACGAAAATACTAAGAGAAATGATGACAGACAAATGAAATGTTTGATATTATATTTATATAGGTCGTGGAGGAAAGTTAGTACCTAAAAATGGGTCGACATACAATTCAAAATTACAGATAATTAAATTCTCTTTTGTTTGGTCGGCTGACCCAAAATGGTGGGGAGCACCAACTTCAAAAATTCATATCTCTTCAACCGTAAGGAGTTAGAAGATGCTACACATATCAATGAAAATGGCTGGGTGAGGAATATCTTGCTATGATAGGTTTATTTTAAAATTACTGGTATAATACCCTTAAATTATTCAATATGTTCATGACGTCAAAGAACCCACACATGAGTGTGCCAAAGACCATACCACCACCACCAACTACAAGAGTTCCAAAGTATTCTTCAAAGTCTTCTTCAACATATCAAATCACTTCCATGGGCTCTACCTCCATATACATACCAATATCCATATAACCCCAAAGAGGACCATACATCACCATAAACAATCTATTAAGTGTGTGGGTTCAAGACCCAAGGCACCACATGCAAGGGTTTCAAGGACTTTTTCAAAGATCATATAATATTTAAACAAGATATTTTCCATGGACTTCAATCCTGTCACACAGGACTATATCGCTAAGTGATGAGGGCATCATGGTCAAATATTCCATCATATCAAATTATCCAACAATCATGGGATTACAAACTACCATATGTATGGATTCCAAGACCCAACTCATTTCTGAATGCACCATCACTGATCATATAGTGTCCAACTGTCATCATGCCACAATTTATGTGGGTGTCAAACCTTCTCATGCATAATGACCATCTCCAAGGCTTATATGACCCCAACAAGGGATACATAGGCATTGAGATCTTCATCAAGGGTTCCAATCCTTCATCAAATCATTAATGGCCACATCATCACCTTTAAGGACCATTAAGACATCAAATGTGGGTCAAAGGGATTCATGAAGGATTCTTCATCAAGCTAGGGGATTCATAGGATTCTTCAACCTCCTCAACCACAACATGAGGCCTATAAGGGTCAATATCCATCATGACATCACTTATGGTGTTGCTAGACCTTCTCTTGGGGTACCATGACACCATCAGAGCATGAATGACCATAGAATGGGTCATTAATTCTTCTTCAACCAATCTAGGGCTTCACCATCATCCTAAAGGATTCAGTACCATCTCCAGGTTATTCAACACCATCAGTGGAGGCTTCATCATCTCAAAAATTTGGTGGCTATAAGATCAAACCTTATGGGTACATGACCTTGTCAACTAGGTACATGGTGCTTCAAGGCACAAACCCACTCTGTAAGGGGTCAAAGGCACTAAAAGCGAGCCTTGGTGGCATCAATTACAACCTGTGGATCCACTGCAAATCCATGTTGGCATCAATGGAATTTTCATCAACAATATCCCCCTTTGTCATTGATGACAACAACTCATGCTCCCCCTGCGAGCATGCTCCCATTTTGTCTTCATATCACGTTTTGTCTTCATCTCTCCCCATTTGGAATCAATGGAAAAGGGTGTCCAGATATATGCATATGAAATTACTGATCATTGCTCCCCCAGTAAATATGCACGATCCTAGGACACGTCTCTATTCCTGGAGTAACCATCCTTTCTCCTTTCAGTTCATCCTCCAGCCTTATGAACTCAAGGTGTGCTAAGGTATTTGAGAGACCTTACACTTGGATTTCCATATGGAAGTTGGTGGAAGGTTGGTGAGTATTTCCTCTACACTACACTTAGTTAAATTAACTAAGTCTAGAAACCTTATCCAAAGTTGGCTTAACTCCCCTCTCATTAGTTTACACTAAACTTAAAATAAATCATTTAAAACTACACAATTAAGCACCTTTCCTTATAACATATGACCCAAAGTTAACAACCAAAGGACTAGCGCAATGGAGGGAAAATGGTTTTATCTATATGATGGCAAAGTGTGATATTCAATGATATATTGACATGCCTTAAATCCAAAAACCACAGGTGGTTTCCATTGCACTACCAAGGCCTTTTTTTTATCCTCCACGCAACACTGATTGTGATATGCGTTCGGGTTCGTCGATCATTGTTTTCACAATAAATCACATTTTCAACCGTCCAACCTTCATCGCTTCTGCAATAGGACTGTGTATTGATAGATAAACACAGTTAACTATGAAATTGGCAATTTTTTTTAGGTTAAACAATAAAATAACATTAAATTCACTGCTTTCAAGAATTTATATTCGTCTGCAAACGAATAATTTGAGCTTCCAATCACAGAAATGCTAATCACAAGCATTTAACCATTCACATAGAAAATGACTGGGAAATTCATAAATTCACTAACTCCTATCTATTTTATTTAAGCTGTATAGAGTTCGGTATCACCAATCGAGCTCACACTTTCAATTAATTTTAGTTCCTCTATCTCACTCTCATAGAGCTCTCCAACCTCTCCCCCCTTTCGAACCGCCTTCCTAATTCGAATTACCACTACTAAATAAACAAAACAACTAACTTCTTCCTTCCACAAACAAAGGAACTTCTATTTTTAGAAAACTATCTCCTATAATCACTCAACAAACTAACCTATTTGGCTTGATCTCCGCGTAGGGAATCTTAGGTAGCCAATTATTCCTAGTTTAGCTCAAAAACTGACAACACTACCAACTGTCTGCAATTATCCACTCAAAATATAAATTCTTGAAAATAAATTATTCAACAAGTCTCTAGGACAACTTGTCCCCGTTTAACCACAACATGTGACCAACTTATCACATCGTTGGATTGTTGTATATGCTCCTGCATCAGACTCCCAAGGGTGAAAAGTCGTCAACCCCTATTCATTAGATCAACTATAGTGAAACCATTGGCTTCCAGTTCTGCAACATTCATCCAAGTATAATCCTCTACTGGATGCTCCTTCCATTTGACCAAATACTCCAAATATTCCTTCTTCTTTGTGTTCTTTGCCACTCTAGTATCCAAGGTATCTTCAGCTTCTAATGGTTGTGCCATTGGAATCTGCTTTAGACATTGAAGATCTTCACCATGCTTTTTGTCTCCTGTTAATTGACCTGTATCATCAGTTACATAAGGATATAAGTCAGCAACATTAAATATAGGAGAAATACCAATCCGTGTTCGGATTTCCAACTCAAAGGCATGTGTAGAAAATTTTATGAGTATCCTGCATGGCCCAAATTTTTCATCTTCGGTTTGATATACTATCATTTAGGAAATCTCTCCTTTATCAAATAGGATAAAACTAGATCTCCTATTTCATAATTCTTCTCTCTTCTTCTCAAATCTTCTCTTTTCTTGTAACCAACATTATTTTGATGCAACCTTTCTTTAACTTGTTCTTGTAGTTCATTAATCCTTACTGTAAAGTCTTCTCCATCTACACTTCTTTTCTCTAATTGACCCAAATCAAGAACCTCATATACTCCTCTCGGGGGTAGTACCATACCGAACTTGGAATGGACTTATCCTTGTACTTATTTTTGGTGAATCATTATAGGAAAACTCGGCTTGATCTATCACTTTGTCCCATTTATTTGGATTCTCTCCAACTAGACTTCTCAAAATATTACCCAGACTCCTATTTACCACCTCAGTCTACCCATCATACTATGGATGATATGATGAACTCAAATTCAACTTGGTACCCAACTTCTTCCACGAGATCGTCCAAAAATGACCTGTGAATCTCACATCTCTATCAGATACAGTGCTCCTAGGTAAACCATGCAACTTCACCACTTCATTGAAATTTTTTTTAGCAATGTATGTGGCATCACTAGTTTTATAGCATGGAATGAAATGTGTCATCTTAGTAAACCTATCAACAACTACAAAGATAGAATCATTTCCCTTTTGATTTTTTGGCAAAACCAAAATGAAATACATACTCATAGAATCCCAAGGCCTAGTTGGAACATTAAATGGTGTGTACAAGCCCGTGGTTTGGCTTCATCCCTTGGAATTCTAGCATACCCTGCATATGCTCACAAACTTATAAAATTCATACCTCATCTTTGGACAAAAATTAAAATGGATCAGCTATCCAAAATTTTTATCACTTCCAAAGTGACCTGCCATACCTCCATTATGATTTTCCTATATCAAATTCTCTCTCATGGAACATTTCGGAATACAAAGTTTACTCTTCTTAAACAACAAACCATATTGCAACATGTATTCGATCTATGGCTCTTTGTCTACTTCCATAGGATTCTTACAAGCCCTATATGCATCTTGAAAATCAATGTCAGTATCATACAAATCTCTTAAGTTTCCAAATCCTAAAACTTGGATATGATTTTCTTACATAATCAATTGTGTCCTACTTAAGGCATCAAATACCCGGTTTGATTTCCCACTTATGTGCTTCAACACAACAGTAAATCTTTGCAACATTTCAACCCATTTAACATGATTCTGATTCAATTTGGGATGTTGCATAATGTATTGCAATGCATGATTATCAGAAAACAAAACAAACTCCCTAGGCATCAAATAATTCCTCCAATGATTCAATGCTTGGACAATAACATAGAATTCCTTATCATATGATGAGTACTTATGTCTTGACTCATTCATTTTCTCAATAAAGTAAGCAATAGTTCTGTCCTACTGACTAAGTATAGCTCCAATTACTACTCCACTGGCATCACACTTCAATTGGAAAGCATGCTTGAAATATGGTAACCTCAACATAGGTTTTTCAGTAATCTTCTTCTTCAAAAGATGAAATCTCTTTTCAGCCTTTGTTGTCCATTGAAATAGTTGTTTATCCTTCTTAATGGTTTCAATGATAGATGAACCAATACCACTGAAATTATTTATAAAGTTCCTATAAAAACTTGCCAATCCATGGAAACGTTTTACCTCAAATATGCTTCGAGGTGAAGGCCAATCAGTGATTGCTTGCACCTTTTTTGGGTCCATCTTCAAGCCATCTCTTGAGATAACAAAATCCAAATGTATGAACTCTAATCTCAGAAATGTGCACTTCTTTACATTCACTAACAATTTTTCCTTTTTCAATTTCTCCAATACACATCTTAGATGTTCCAAATTCTCTTTTTCTATTTGACTAAAAATCAGAATATCATCGAGGAAAAATATTACAAACTTACTGATGAAATCTCTTAAGACTTCATTCATTAATATCATAAAGGTATTGGGTGCATTTGATAGTCCAAATGGCATAACCAGCCACTTAAACCATAATTTGTCTTGAAGGTTGTCTTCCACTCATATCCTTCTCAAATTCTGATATGATGGTATGCACTTTTCATATCTAACTTTGAGAACCATGTTTCCCCACTCAGGAAATCCATCATGTCATCCATTCTAGGTAATAGAAACCTATATCTCATTATTATCTTGTTAATGGCTCTAGATTTTGTACACATCCTCCACTCTCCATCCTTCTTTGGACTAAGTACTACTGGTACTACACATGGACTCAGAAATTTCTGAATCAGTCTGTTATCCAACAATCCTTGTACTTATCTTCTGACTTCCTCATTCTCTTCAGGTGTCAATCTGTATGCTTCCTTATTTGGAAAAATTTCTCTAGGGATAAATTCAATGTGATGACTAATGTCCCTCTTCAGTGGAAACTCATTGGGAAAATCATCTACCACAATGTCACTAAATTCAACTAACATCTCCTTAACGTATTCAGGCACATCTGCAATACCAAACTTCATTAATACCACTGTAGGATTTCATATTACAACATAGTTCAAATCTTCATCATCAATTTGCTATAAATACTCTTTTCCTGTCAGCATTAAGACCTTAGGTGATCCTTGTCCTATTGTACATCCTTCCTACAAAGGAAGAAGAACATGTTTCGTCCCATCCTTCTCAAAGCCATAACAGTTCCTCCTACTATCATGTACTACCTTTTATCAAATTTCCATGGTATTCCAAGAAGGATATGGCAAACATCCATGGGCATTACATCACATAAATTTTTATCTTTATAGGTGCCTACTTGCAAATCAGTTTCACATACCACGATTTGATGTCCTTTATGCAACCGGGATACTTTGTATTGTACAAGGTGTTTTACCTTCTTCAAACTCATCCTCTCCACCATCTCCATGGGAACAATATTGTTAGTACTCCCACTATTAATCACCATATTACAACACTTTCCTTTGACTTTACACATGGTCTTGAATAAGGCCTTTCTTTGAGCATGTTTGCTATTCTCCTTCTCATGTTTCAGTAAGACATTGTTCATCATCAAATCCTCTCCAATCTACGGTAAATTATCAACCACTAGTAATTTTTCTTGTTGCTGCTCATTCTGATCTACATAGGCTCCTATCTATCCTATGTCTTCCCTCTCTGGAGATTCAAAGGATCTATGACCCAATTGGTTACATTTGTAACATCTAAAGATGGTTGATTTTCCTCTTCCTCTACCTCTACCTCATTGGTAAGGTCTTATCCCTATTGAGTCACCTCATCTATCTTCTTGCTCTTGTTTGTTTGAATTGATGGGATCTCCTTTTTGGGCTGCAAACTTTCCTCTTCTGGTTGTTTTCCCTCTTCCTTTGGATGAACCTCTACCCTTATTGAAGTTCTTCTTTCTCAATAACTTTTATTCTGCTCTCAAGGCACATTGGTATGTCTCTTCCATTGTCCTAGGAGATATCATGGTGATATCATCCTGAATATAAGTTACGACCAAAGTTTGGAGAAGGAGAATGTAATGTCTCAAACGCTGATCTGCATGAACGGTGGCTAAGACTAGCTTCTCCACATGGGAATAGCAAATTTTCACATCAATAAGGTTTTGGCTCAAATAATACTTGACATGCTAATGGAGCTCCTCATCCTCCTGAACCAAAACCATACCAACCATCTCCTGAGACACGGCCACATAAATCAAGAATTCATGGCTATAGTTTGGTGGACTAAGCATGGGGGTTGTCGCTAAGGCTTGCTTAAGAGCATGGAAATACTCCTGGGCTCATTCATCCCAGTAAAAAGGGGTGTCCTTCTTCAACAGTCACATAAATCCTTTAGTCAAGTTGGAAAAATTAACCATGAACCTTCGCTAGAAGTTCGCCATACCTTATAAACATTGAAGGTGTCGAATATTATGCGGGGGAGACAATTGACGTATTGCCTCAACCTTCAAGGGATCAAATCTAATACCCTCCTTGGATATGATGAATCCTAGTAAACGACCAACTGTCATGCAAAAGATGCACTTATGAGGATTTAAATGAACTTGATAATGACGACATCTTTCAAACACTAATCTCAAATGATAAGGATGACACACTCTCAAATGAGAGTGAGCAGTGAGATCATCCAAATATACTTCAATAATCAGTTTAAGGTCGTGAAAGATTAAGGTCATGGCCCGCTAAAATGGAGCTTTGGCCACTTTTAAGGCCAAAGGGCATCTTCTGATATGAAAAAGTACCCCAAGGACAAATAAATGCAATCTTGTGTTGATCCTCAAGGTTAATTTGTATCTAATTTAATCCAGAAAATCCATCCATAAAAGAAAATACCTCACTTCCTGCACACTCATCCAAAAATTGTTCAATAAATGGTGTGGGGAAACTATCCTTAGGACATGCTCGATTTAAGTCATGAAAATCAGTACATATTCATATCGCTCCCTGCTTCTTATCCATCATAACAAGATTTGAAACCCACTCCGTCAAGGGAATGGGATAGATAAAACTAGATTTAAGCAGTTTCTCTATGTCATCTTTAATGATGGGTGCTTTTCTAGGATTCATGGCATGCAAATGTTGTCGAACTAGTTTTTCATCCAAATAGGTCTTGATTTCATGTTCGACAATACGAGGGTCTATTCCTAGAGTTTCTTTGTATGACCAAGCAAAAATGTCATGAAACTCCTTAAACAACTTGGTATACTCTTTAATCTCATTGTGGGAACAACCCTTCCTAATGTATACATTCTCAATCTTACCAAGATCACGAGAAATATTGATAGGAATTGTTGGTGACAAGTTAGCCATGTTCCCATCAGCCATCTGACCAGGAGAGTTTAATGGGACCACGGGGCTACCAATTTTCTCGCTAAGAATATCCCTAAAGTCAACACACTCCAAACGATCAAGCTCAAGAAGGAAATACGATCGATGGTGAAAATATTTTGAAGGTTGCTCAACCCTAGACATGGCCTCAAGAATAGCTTCATATAATGAAAAAACATCATCAAGGAAGTCATGAGAGTGAGATGACTCTATTTCCCATGCAGGGAGCACATAAGGGTCCTCCTCCTTCGTCTGCGAAGAGGAAGGACTAGGCTCTACAACATGATCAAGATTCACTTGATATGCCACCAGTGTTGTAGGAAACAGCGTGTTTGTCTCAACAGGAATACTCACAGTACTCGGTGAAGGAAGAATCCATTAGAGAGAATTTGAGGTCAAAAATGGGCCTGAAAAGGACAAAAATGTACTATAAAAATCAACCAATTACATTCTAGTAGATGGCATCATCCCCCATGGTTGAGGTGGCATTACATGAGTTAAGAATGCTTATTTGTCACATTTTCTATGGTGGATGAAAACCCATAGTTAACCATGGTAGTGGTACAAGTACTTTTAAGTCATAAAGTGAAGTACTTATATTAAAAGTCATTTCATACTTTCTCATAAAATAATATTATTGTCATTAGAGAGAATGTGAGAAGAATCATATGAGTAGTGTGAAAAGATATTGAATTCGACGAGGATGAAGCCCCACCAAGACTAAACCCAATCATAATAACGGGTGCAAGACAACTAAAGGTTCCCATAAGAGAAGGATACATACCCACACCCACATTCTCAGTTGCCGGCTGAGAATGATCGATAATCAAGATAGAGGCTCTCGATGATGCATTGAAACTTGGATTATGGAATGACTTTTGATAAATAGTAACAATATTCCCATTAAATGGAAAGCATACCACTCGAAATAGGGAAGAAGCTACGTCTTGCATACTGTAATGATCCAATTCCTACCCAGCAAAATATTGTAGTCAAGGGGTGCATCAACCACCTCGACCTCGATCGCAACGGTCTTCTCTACCAATTGGACCTTTAGAGAAGGAAGTACACCGTGCAGCCGAAACGATCTACCATCAAAATATGTCAACATGTTGGCAGACTGAGACAACGTGGAAGAACCTAAGCCCTTCCAACAAGACAAAGACATCACGGAAGAAACAACGCCTTCATCAATGAAAGTACGCATGATGGTGTTGTTGAGACACTCTGCATGAATCAAAAGAGACACGTAGTAAGGCAAGAAAGGCTGTACTCCCATGGTTTCAAATTTGATAATGGAAGAAGAGATATCGTCACTAACCCCAAGAGCAGACAACAATGATTTCCTATCCGGTGGACAAGTCTGAAGCACTTCTAATGCGTACATCGCATAAGGAGTTTGGACCAAATCCTCGACAATTGAATAGTTATGGGCGGCTCAGGCATTAGGATTATGCCCCAAACGCTTCAAGGATCCCTTAGGAATGCAAGGTGTAGCTTCAAGTTTATCCGTAGGCTTTTAAATTCACAAAGGGCTCTCGGTTGGGGAAGGTTATTTCCCAAGGTCTGGTTTTGATGAACCATAATCGTTCGCATGTGTCACAACATTAGCACCTCTCACCATGTTGATGCAACTGTGACCACTAGTGCCTCCGACGATTTTCGAGTTCCACCAGATGCACAACCAGGATCAACGGTCCTCGAGTTCATATTTTGATTACTAGGCAAAGGATTAGTAAACACAGCTGGGCCCTGTCCTATGAAATTTGAGGCATCCTCCATACGAGGGCACAAGTGAGTGAGGTGATCGTACTTACACAACTTATAAGGAAACTTCACCTTACATTTAGGCTGCTTGTCCCCCCAGCATTACTCGTGTTCTTGTCATTATTATTAGCATTTTCATTTTTATTCCCACCCTTACAATATCTTTTTCCTTTTTCTTATTCCTTCCAGGCTACTGGTTTCCTTTTGGGTTTGACGTTTGCGTAGAGAGTACGCTTGTCGATTGGATAGGTTGAGACGAAGTCGTATCTTGTTTCGATGCAGGCTGGTTAATCGATAACTGGCTCACTTGTTTTGTAACCGAGTCTGTAGGTTTGGTACTTGTGGAGCCGACAATACCATCGGCATGTGGCCTAGGTTTGATCTTGGGGTCAAAATTGGATCTTGGAGAATTCAGGATAATCTCATACAAAAGTCAATATTGAGCATAAATCAAATCCAACTCTTGAGCCCTAAAGATAGCTTGGTCCTCGTTTTGAACTCTGGATGTAGAAACATCCTTCACGATGTAAGGTAACAATTACATGAGGAACCACTCAAGAAGAAACTCTGGTGGTATAAAGGCTTTAATTAATTGTTTTTATCTATGCCACTCTTGAATATGATCTAAAATGTGGGTGGCTTTGTCTCACCAGAAGGTCAACAAGAGTTTGGTACCGACGTCGTAACATATGGGTAGCTGGAAATGATTAAGGAAATTCATGGAAAAGGTCATCAAACGTAGCATAATCCCCCCCCCGGTAACTCTATATACCATTTCACCACAGGACCCGTGAGGATGTGTTGAAATAGCCTCAAACAGATGGAATCATCATGTATGTAATTGGAAAAGCACCAAAGGTGGAAAGTAGTGACATGCTCACCAAGATCTTCATCGGCCTTACCTTCGAACTTGGGAATGTTCGAAGGAAGCTTGGTAGGGACTGCTGGCCATGTCGGATTATGAGACACAGGATCATTCATCAATATCAACAAATTAGGTAAGTTCAAAATCGCAAGGAAAGGGAGCCTAGGTTAAGCCAGTCAATTCCACACTCCCTGGTAGTGCTAATTCATGTAAGGTTCATTACTATAAATACCATGGCCTTGGCCATAATAAACTCCTCCCATTTGACCCATGAAGGGCTGCATGGAAGCATTGTGATGTGGAGTACCTTGATTATGAGGTGCTACAAAGCCATAATTAGAAGAGTAAGCGAGTTGTTGATACCCATACCCATATGGTTGATAGTTTTGTCCATACTGCAGTCCATAAGAATTTCCATGGGAAGATCCATAAGGTTTTCCATAGGATGTTCCATGAGATGGTCCATAGTTAGGTATATGGGGAACCCCATGAGCTGGAACATGAGACGATCCCGAAATAGGTACATGACCTGCTGACACAACAGGAGGCACTCGACTCTGTGATACTACCGTGTTAGCAGTCATGGAACAAACATGGCTAGTATCAATATTCCGACCCGAAGGCCCACATGAGTTAGGGGAAGGATGGGTCGTTAAAAAAACATTCAAAGGAACGGGGTTCAAAGATGATGGGTCATGTGAAGGAACGTAATTGGTGTTCCCAATGTTCACACATCTGGGTTCTGGTATCCAAATAGGGTTACTATGGCACTACGCCTAGGATGAGCATGTGAAGATTCCTCCACCACAGGGATGGAAGGTGCAATGTGACTAGTGCCTGCAAACCTCTCGTCTTACTACTACCCCACTACCAACCTATTGCTAAGCTTCATAAATAATTTTACTCTACCTTACAGAAAAACTCCTCGGCAACATTGCCAAAAGTGTTGGGCGTTATAATGTCTAAATTAATCCACCTATTCTTTAATTATCAATCGGGGTTGGTAAACTTTGAGTTGACACAAAATATATGCGAAGGCAGAGGCGTTCTTATGGTGTCGTAGAAATATTTTCACAAACAAAAAATCGAAATATCTTTCAAAATGAAAAACCGAGTCAAACTCCTAAAAATTCAATTATTAAAGTAATTAAATTATGACAGAATAATAAACTAAACAATTGATAATAAACGATTAACTACTCAAATGGAAAACTAAGGTACAAGGAAGACTTAACTTATAAGCAACTAGAAAACTTAATAAGAAAAGCAAGTAGAAAACTTGATAAAAGAAGCAAGTAGAAAACTTAATAAAGAAATATCTTTAGGTTATGTCCTACAAGTTCTTTCAACAATAACACAACATAAAAGAGACAACCTAAAAGCATACTAAGGAAAACACATATAACACTAAATATCACATGCAAACAACTAAGTCAATCTAAAAACATAAATACAAAATAATATAGTAGTAAAACAACATCAACAATAATATTCAAGAAACAAAAACAACTTGACACACATTCAAGGCAAAAATAGAAATAAGGAAAAATAATAAAACTTCAACAAATAACCTAAAACAATTAGATTTTAATTTTAATGTTAAATACAACTAACATCTAAATACTACAGTAAAAACATAATTTAGACATCAACAAAACATAACTAAAAACAATCTTAAAATACATAAAAAACACTAAAAATAGAACTAAGGGTTGAATGACAGACTGAACTGTTGGTCTGAAAGGGGTGGTTGAATGACAGACTGAACAAGCTGTCCGAATGACAGTCTGCACAGTTAAAATGGTAAAAACTAACCTAACTGAGCTAATCTTCAATTGAAGTCATGCAGATGTAATTCTAATGCATAAGACAATAAATAAACCTACTTATTAAGCAGATCTAATCAGTAAGATAAACTTAAACGAATTCATGTACATAAGCATAAAGAAACCATTTCATATTAAACTGGAATGTAAATTGCATAAAATGATAATTAAAACAGAAAATAGAACTAAATCTACTTAATTGGATAAACAACAATCTATTAACTTGTAAATAAAAACAACAACAAACTCAAAATAAAGTGACTAAAAACAAAACTAGAAACAAACTATGCACGCAGTTAATTATCTAATTTAGAAATAAAATTGCATTACAGAAATAAAACAGACTGTGAATTAAACTAGCTACAACAGGAAAAAATGAAAGAAAGAAACAAGAAAGAAACCTCTGGTTGATGAGGGGCCCTCTCAGCAATCAGGGGTGACGCCTGGCTAACTTCTACTCAAACGCAATCTTCAACATCAATTCATACAACTCTTTATTCAGATGGGGGAACAAAAATACAATGTTCAAGAATAAATTACAATAAGAACTCTTCTCTCCTAACTCTTCTAACTGACTGATTTTCTAGCTAACTGAGCCCTCTCATAGAGGTTGCTATATATAATGATTTACAAGGATGAGCAAGTCGACCCTTTAGAGGTCGAATGCTCTCCAAATTTAGTCGATCTTAAAGGAGTTTAACTTATCACAATCCAACGCGCAGGAATCTCCCTTATTCAGTGCGAATAGTCTTCAAAGGTGGCACACAGGCTTCTCTTCAGTGTGAATGATCTTCACAGGTGGTGCACAAGTTCCTTCCTGAGCGTAGTAGGTGACTGATGGCGAACAGAGGAGAGCATAGTGGCAAATATTCTAGGGCGTGAGCTGAATGCATCAATATAGCACATGGATGGTTGATGTGGTGGCGAGCAAAGGAGAACGCAGGCTGGCAAGTATCTAGAACAAAGCTTCATCACTAGACATGTGGATAACCAGATCGTTTGTAGTAGTTTCACATTTTAAATGCCTAGAGTTAATTCTCAGAAGTGCACAGTCTGTTGGGCGATTTGGACGGAGAGCTCAACGAGAGGCTGAGCCATGAGCTAGATACGTTGGGCGTCGATCTAGAGCCAACAAAGTGTCTATTTTTTGGCGTGCTTCAGGACTGGAGTCTGCTACAACAAATTTCAACATCTGGAAAACCACTAGTAAGTTTCACGCAATGGGGTGGATGACGAGTTGGACATGTTGTGCGAAGGCGCGCTGAATGTGTTTTGTTTATTAATTTAGCCCAAAAAGATTATAAAATATGCAAACAATAGTATAAATCAGTTAACACATAAAATGCATTTTAATAATGTCGATTTTAATTAATAAAACCATAAAAATATGATAATAATAAAATATTTCATATAAACCTTAAATACACTCATACCTTAGGCTGAATAATGATCTGTGTGTCATAAAATATACATAAGATAATAAAATATTTGTTTGAATGAATAATTTAACTACCAAACATGATAAAAAAATACTAGGATCAACAGGAAGCCAAAGGATTCATCCAACCAATTCAAGAAATTATTTTTCTTAGTGGGGTGATGGGGCTCTGTCTCTCTACCCATTTTCATCCTAAACAGGCCAAGATTACGCAAGGATACTTGCATACCTGGCCTCCAATCAACATAGTTGAAGGGTTTAGGGATCTGGGGTATAAGAGCTGAAGAATCCATCAATATTTTTGTTGATCAGTCAATTCCTCAACAAGTTACGTAGGTACCTGGAAGTAACACTTCAAAAAACAAAATCAATTCACAATCATGTTAGTTTCAATCCTTCCACCTCAACATGTACACTTTCTCAGGGTCCATCACACCTGCAGAGACTTATCTGGACGAATCTAGAGTTAGCAAGGAACAAATTGCAGGAATTATATGGAAACTCAACTACTTCTAGTGTACAATGGAGTTCATACAGACTTGATGTTAGCCTGAACAAGTCTCTAACACCATGTTTGAATTATTTAAAGGTATAATTGTGCAGTGGAATAGTAAGAACAAGGCTCTGGTGTAAATGAGTGCAATTGAAAGGTTTAATTGTGCACTGGAATAGTAAGAACAATGTACACTGAACAAGACAAATTTTAGAGAAAACTGATTAGAATTGATCAATAAATTGCAACATTAATATTCATTAATTCTAGCACTATAAAATAGTGTTACAATAAGGAGAATTTTAATCATGTGGGTAAGATTCGAATCTACCAACTCAACCTGACTGACTGGCTAACTAGGAGTGTCTAAATCACTGCATCGGAGCCACTAGTATAACTATGCATAACTAAATCAGTCCGACAATCAATTAAAATAATTAAACCAATTAAACTAACAAGATAGGTGAAAAAAGGCGCCATTTCCCCATTCATCCATGCAAAACTGGAGCTAGAATATCTAAGAGTGATCTAACTGAATGTAACTGGAGGTTGACTCATCATAATTGGTTACCTACCACAACCAAGTGATGGAGGTTGCTAGTGGCACTCATAGCGGCTCCTAAAATGTAGGGAATGGTCTCAAAGGAACTTAAACTCATGCATGAACATGAAACAAGTGGAATTTAACCTCTATATGTGTTCCCCTTACTCTAGTATAATAATAATGTCTCCTTGTGCTAGACAATATGATCAATAAACTATATATGGACAAGGGAGGATTATAATAATCCTAACACTTTGTTCTTCTCCTAACTCTATCCTCGATAGATGATTAAGTCCTACATTCAACCATCCTATTTTTACAATAATATTGATATAAAATTCTTGGAATAGTAACAAGCCTTGACAAATATTTCCCCACAACAGAGGCTTGTTAACCAGGTATTTCAATGTTGAGTGATCCGTAAACATTTGGAAATGGCCTCCTAATAGATAGTGGCAGAATTTTTGTAATGCATGCACCATCGCCAATCCTTCCCTCTCTTTCGTTGTGTAGTTTCTCTATGTGGTAGATAACTTCCGACTTGTAAACGAAATCAACTGGTCGATTTATTCTTCCCCTGGCTGAGCCAATACTACCCCCAATGCGACTGATGAAGCATCGACATGAATGTGGAACTCCTTCATCTAGTCTTAAGACTAATGTTGGTGTTGTGACCACCTTTTGCTTTAGATTGTCGAGGCTCCTCTAGCACTCATCGTTCCATTCAAACTTCTCATCCTTCTTCAAAAACTTCTCCATTGGTGCAGTGATCATTGTGTATCCTCTTATGAACTTCCGATAATATCCGGTGTGACCCAAATTTGACCTTAGTTGTTTTACTGTAGTAGGTGTCAGTAAGTCAACTATTATCGCAAGCTTGGCAGGATCGACCAACATACCTTCCTTACACACAGTGTGTCCCAGTAGAATCCATAATGGAGCGCAGAATACATGCTTCTTCAGATTTAATGAAATATGATGTTGTCAACACCTTTCCAGTATCAGTCGAAGATTCATAGTATGGTCTTTAAGCAGGCCATAAACAGTCTAATTGTCCATATAGACTTCCAAGAACTTAAGAATAAAGTCCTTAAACGTTGCGACAAATATCCAAGAAAACAATTGTTGGTGCATTCTTGAGACCAAATGGCATCACCGTATACCGAAAACATCCTCACTATGTTACACAAGTGGTTTTGTGTCTATCCTCTTTCGCTATCCATATTCGGTGATAGCACGAAAATCCATCTGTAAACGAATAGATTTCATGACCTCTGACTCATTCTATTACTTCATTAGTAAACAATGTTGAAGACGGATCGTGACTACTCACATCATTCAAATTTCTGGAGATCGACACAGTTTCTGATTTCTCCTGTCTTTTTGTGTCACTCCACCATTGGAATAATCCATTATGACCCTTTGAGTGGTTCAATAATTCTAGCATCCATCATCCACTCTAATTCTACTTTGACACACTCCTTGTACCTCGGATCCAGCCTATACAGTCACTACTTAATCAGTTTTTTGTCACATTTAAGCAGAACCCTCATTTCTCCCAAGTCGCCAGAAATCCCCTTCATCTGATAGAACGTAGTCGAGAATAAGTCCTGAAATTCATGCAGCATATCAATGACTTTCCCCATCATTGAATCATCCTAGTAATCTCCAATTACTAGTGAACTTTGGGTCCTCTACTGTCTCGATGTTAACCTTCTTCAGTTTCAGCGACTGCTTGGATTTGTCGCCTGGTACTTCTGGAGCTACGATATCATGAATTCCCTATGATTCTGGTATATCGATATCTCTTGGATCATCTCCATCATCCAACTCTCCTGATACGTTATAGCATGTCATCATCGTCTCTGGTGTCATCGTCCACTGTGGTTCCGTTGGTAACTCAACTGGAATGATTTCGAATGCTTTGTCACGGATGTCCTGTAGTGCGCTATGGTTGAATGGATTATCATTCGTAAAGCTAAAAGTATGAATGAATATGGAAGTCATTTCTTCCCATGTTTTAGTTTCCTTTTGCAACTCTATAGAGACATACCACCTCCGCGGTATCTCATCGAACGTATGAACAAATGCATGGACCCATTCTTCTTATGCCAAGATTGATGGATTTTTGCTATCACTGAGCTATTGTAGATGTGCAAGTCTGATCCAAATGTCTATTTGAAGTTGATTCATGGTTCTTTAATCATTATTTTATTGTATATGGATGACCTTTTTATCACACGAAGTTCCAAGAAATAAATTGCCTCTTTGAAGAGTGCAATGAACCATGCCTTCTCTATGACTGATTTGGGATTGTTAAGCCAATTTTTTGGGCTTGAAATTTCTCAATCAGATATTATAATCAAGGTACATCAGTCCAATTATTCTTTAGATATGTTGAATAAGTTCACAATGAAGGATTGCAAGTCAAGCAAGACTCCTTTCCTTTCAGGAGTTAAGCTTGAAGAAGTGCAATAAACTCCATTGGTAAACAACACACTCTATAGGAAGTTGGTTGGTTGTCTTCTTTATTTGACTCATACTCGACCTGATATATCTCATCCAGTGCGTGTGTCTTCCAAACACATGGATCAGCCTCATGACACCCATTGGAGGGAAGCAAAGAGAATCGTAATCTTTGTACAAGGAACAAAATATCATGGGATTCACTATGTTGCATTGTCTAGCCTAGAGTTAGTTGGTTTTACTGACTCTGATTGGGAAGGTGAAAACACTAATAGAAAATCAAATTCTGGATATGTGATTATGCTTGCATATGGACCAATTAGCTAGTCAAGTACGAATCAAAGTGAAATTGCACTTTCATTTACAAAGGCATAATACAGAGGAGATGTGAATGCAACTACTCAATGTTTATGATTGCAAGGAATACTTGGAGAGTTTGGGATCAAGCCAGATAATTCTACATTCATCTATTGTCAAAACCAGAGTACCATTCATATCTGAAGTGATCTACTACTAAGGAAACGAACCAAACATATAGAGATGCATATGCACTACATCATAGGACTTGTGCATGGTGGGGTCATTTATCTTCTCTATTGCGCATCATCTGAGCAAACTGCAGACATCTTCACCAAGGTGTTTTCTGAGAAGACTTTCAGCAATCTCAAATCACTACCAGAGATAGCTGATCATGCAGTGAATACTTATTGAAGAAAATATTTCTTAATATTTGTTCATGTCCATGTTTAAAAGAGGATTTCCCCCTTGTGGTTTTTCCTCTTTCCTTCTTTGTATGGACAAGCAATATGTAAAGGGTGACTAAGCCTTGTTTCTAGGGCCTATCTCTTTGATATTTTTATGATATTGTACATAAATTCAGGCTTAATAGGGGGTGTTGGAATAATCAAAACCCATTCTAATACTTATGATAAAATAATTAATCGTTTTTATTAATTTTCTAAGTCCTACACTATCTAGTTTGCACCCAATTCCATTTCTTAGGCCAAACTTGCCAAAAATGCCTCCTAGAGCACTTTGGAAAGATTCTGGATAAGAGTATACCAACTAACAAACTACCTATTTTAGTAAGTGTGCATTCCTTCCTTATCCGTAGTTTCCAACTTTTTTGTAGATTTAAGGAAAAATCTAAACCTAGTTTTAAGGTAGTCTGCCTTGTTTTTTGCAACAACTCACCTCACTTCTTTTACTCATCTAAAAGAAGGATAAAGTCCACTTTCTATCACTTATCAACTGTAACTACTCATTCATCAAATTCATGAGCATATTGACTAGTTTGGAAAGTGCTTTATGCACCTATGGGGGATTTTGACTAGTTTAGTAAGCTTGCTTTTGTATTGATTCGAATAACATTTTTGAACTTTAGGATCCTTTGAGTATATGCATGGATAGAATCCTACATATATTTAATGATGGATGGTGTAAATTAATATAAACAACAACTTGTGTAATTCAACTAATTTAGTCTCCATTTGAGTGTTTCTTGCATAGTTTTCAAGCAATTTTGTGAGTTCAATTGATCTCAGCTTGGGATTATTTTCCACATAAGGGCCAATGTATTTATTAAATTCCATGACAACATAGGATGGAAACTTACTAGAGGGATAGATATAGGTGTGTATACAATTTGCGTGACCACTCTAAGTGCACCATTGACTAGTATTGATTGGACCCATAAATTGCAAGATTTCTAGTTGATGGTCATCATCTTGTTGTGCATTTGAACCATTAGTGAAATCTGTGATAGATTTTGCAATAGGCATAACCAATGCTTGGAGAATGTATGTGTTATGATTGTTTGTAAGAATGTCCACTGCAAAGAAATGTATTGCTATGTCAAAGTTTGAACATCTAGTTGACAAGAATAACTTAGTCCAAGACTGAAGGAGGTTTCAATATTCCAAGGTTGGTGTAGCGTTGTGGATTTTTTTCAATAGCTATCGAAAATGAAGTTGGGTGGAATCAATGCCCCTTTGACGGAATATTGTTTTCAAAATGATGATAGTGGTAAAGTCTTTCAATGAACACTTCCCTGGAGTTGCTCCTGCATATAGAGGTCTGTCCATCAAAGCTGGGATTTGGCCCAAATCACTGACAAGAATGATTGAATGGTTGTCAAATCAACAATTGCTTTACTATGGAAAACACTCATGCAAGCGACTCCCAATTTGAACAAACAATTTAGGTCCTATGAAGCTCATATCATCAATGAGAATGTCTTGAATATGTTTCATCTCTTCTTGGAACAACAATAGGGCTTGTCCCTGCAGAGGATTGGTGTCCTTTATAGGAATTTGGAGCTGGCATGTATAGTTGTTGCATGTATGGTAAACGCTGAACATCAGTGGTGGTGAGGAGAATTAGTGGGCTAAGGAAAGAGGTTGCTTGAGAAGATAATGTTTTTTTATGTTGCTTATAAGGTAGGATTTACTTGTGCATGCAGTTCCTTGGATGATTATCCTCAATGGATTGTTAGTTCCTTGAATTTGTGAATGTTGTAAGACAATGTCAAATGTAATTTGTTGACTATGAGATCATGTATTTGTCGAAGTAGGAAAGGGAGTGTTGTCTTGTATTACTTCCCCGTTCCTTTGGTTGTATTCAATGTAATTTGGTGTAGTATCCCTCTTGGTCTTTGGAACAACCCTCTATTATAGAATTTGTTCCTCTATAGAATTATATTATTGTTTCAAAATATGGATCCAAATCTTAGTACAAATAACAGAAAATACGACAAGATGTCACACACCTTATCTTTAGCAATAAGAAGTTCATGTTTCCACTTTCCTTCCTCTTGTTTTCTTTATCTCAATCACTTATTCAACCAAATTATTTTGAACTAAATCCATATTCATTTTTCTTTGGATCACACTATCAACTTAAGATTGTTGAATGCCCATTTAGAGCTAAATATATTCTTGATGCAAATGTGGACAAACTAAATGTCTAAGTATTTTTTGCACCATCTTTTGGAGTTGACCTCTGTACATGTAAATGAACTTACTAAGTGCTAGAACCTTGAAGTTGTGTTCTCTTTCTTTCCTCATGCTAGGCTAAGGGACCACCCAAAGAACCCATGCTAAATTACAATTGACTTCAATATGTCTCAAACACTATTTAGCATAGCTTTCACCTAACCTTATATCTTTATCCAAACTCTTTATTACTTTCCTTTAGTTATTTCATTGCCCTCATAAAACTAAGAGACCCAAGAATCTATCACAACTACCTCCTCATCTTCTTAGCAAACACTCCAAACATTGTAAACAAAATACCCAAGTATTTCCTGGTGTAACATATCTCCATGTTGCAATTATTTTTAAGGTTACTATTTCATACATGGATGCTAAGTGGCATTTATTGATTCTCCAAATTGTAAAGTCATCAAATTATGTTTTTTTCTTCTCCTTCTTCTCATGATTATTCTTTAAGCCTTAATTATAGGTCATTTTCTAACGAACATTTTCTTCCCTTGGTACACCTCCTCTTAAACGTGAATCCATTGATCTTGCTGCGAAGACTCAAAACGTGAAT
>LPNX010671581.1:80613-97087 GCA_001517045.1 Pseudotsuga menziesii
CTCGTCATTTTTATTGGCACTTTTCCTATCACTGATCAAGACTCAGATCCAAAACCTTCCCTGAAGCATTCTTTGTTATTCTTTGTTGGAAAATGATAACTGAGATTTATTCTGCGTATTATTCCTCGTTATCGCTCAATTTTTTGTTGGAACCCTTATCGCTTTAATAATCAGCAAAACAATTGCGGTGTAGACTGCTATATCAGCAATAGTGGTGTCGATTGGTTCGTATTCGAATTCTTGATCCGGTCTTTACGCAGTCCTTCAACAAGTTCTTTGTCGGTTCTTAAGTGACTTCAAATTATAACGTTATACTTCAGCACACCAATTCTACAGAGCACCTTATCGGTTTCCTATTTTCTGTGCAAACGATTGCCTCAAATGCCTACGAACAGTTTAGTGGAAGGAGGATGACTCCGAAAATATACGGCGACTAACATTGACTTTTTCCAAGTTTTGCATTGACCGAATTAGAACTAACATAGACGGAGGCAGTGATCCTTGCAATTGAGTGCATGTTTGAGTCTCAACAATCTGCCTTTCAAATTGAACTAAAATACCAAAAGAAGTTTATTAATGGTTAGATTTGAGAAAGTTCTAAGTGTGAGTAATTAAGGGATCGGGGCTCGAAAATTTGTTGTGTTTTTGTACAAGTCCACAATTCAGTGAATCGAGAGTCACATGTAGTAATTTAAGTTATTTAATGAAAACATCTAATGCATATACCTCTATGTCGAAACAGTTTTCCATGCCGATGTAGCCCACTACCCTCTTTATTGTCTTACCAAAAGGCATGATAATGAGGAAGAAGACCTAAAATTATGGACTTCACCTTCAAAGAATGCCTCGCAATCACATTTGTAAGGAGTGATAGGAAGATCACAACAATCCAACGTGTCAAATGTTAGTTGATAGTGTTAATTAAAGACTTATATGGTAAATTTAATATAAGAGTTACTTATACTTGTCTCTTACTCTTTGCCTCTTGACACATTTAATATTTTATGGTTGCCTCAATGCCTTGACCCAATCTATATTATAAGGTGAGGATGTGCATGCATAATAATCCTTAGTTATGACTATGAGATGAGGATTTTAAGGGAAGAGGATGTAAAGACAACTAATTTTTAAATGTATTTTGGTGGGGTCGAAGAAAAATGTTGTGAGAAACCACAATATTTGGAAGGACATAGGGATATTACATCACGTTCATGCCACCCATCAAATTGAAGAGTATTCTTGAGCCAACAATTGTTTTTTTAATTTTAGTAAAATTGTTGTTACTCCATATCGTGTGCCCTATGACACTTCTCTATAGCAAATGCATAAATCGACCTCTGAATAGTTTGTGATCCTAGCTACATGTCATTATTTGTATTTGCATGACATCGAGTGTTGTTTATAGCTGTCATGAGTCCATGATATTCATGCAAGAAATGAAGTCTTATAGAGGAGGACTCATCAAACCGACCTTTTGAATTTCATTTTGATGAAAAAAGAGTGGACATTGGTAGCGAGGTTCACATAGGTAGTAGACACAAAGTTTTGAGCTTGTTTCAGGCCTAGTAGTAGACTAGTAGTTCTTTTTTGTTATAGTCGTAGTTGTTGTCACATTTTCACACTTTAGATTGCAACCTCAAGTGACTCGAGAGTCCAAGTTGTTAGATTTTTATCATTTAAGCAATATGATTTTAGGATCTTATCTGAGAGAATAACATGCACAACAATAAACATAAGAGACAGGAGACACAAAGAATTTTCCTTGGGAAAACCATAAAGGAGAAAACCCCGCAACTTCCTCAGAGATAGAATGAGCACCAATGGAAGCAATAAAACCCAAAAACATAAAGATGATCTCCAACAACTTGTTCTCTCTCTCTCACTTGAGAGAGCTTCTCCTCTCTCACTCATGCACCACAATGAGTGAGTGTGTATGTGATAAATAGAGAGGCTCACTCTCTATTTATATTCTTTCGTTCACTTAATGTCCACTTCAACATGTCCGCCCCACTTAACAATTACTTAATAGGGCCAGCATATCTAGGAGAGTCTAATAACCCTAGTGCCCCACAACTGTGAGGACTTTGACCTTCAATCAAAAAGGAGGGTTAACCTTAACTCAATTGTGGGGACTATTGCCCTGACTTACAATGGAAGGTTGACCTCAATGACTTTACATTACTTGTTTAGATTATTGAATCTCCTGATCGAAACATCAGCGCATGACATGACTCAATTACATTACAAATACTTCTCGGAATAAACATCGAGGCACAATACATAAGATATACAAGTGAATACATTATGAAGTTACAAATACATCAACACTCACTCTTAACTAGGAAGGTATTCTCTCGACACAATTTATCAGCACAAGTATTCTTCTCTGTATCATCTAGATCAACATCAAGTCATCTTCATCTTCAAGTCTGGATCTGAATCATCACTGTATCTAGATCATCACTGGAACTAGATCATCATTAGATCTGGATCATCACTCGATCATCATCACTGGATCTGGATCATCACTAGATCTGGATCATCACTGCTGGATCATCACTGGGTCATCATCACTGGTGCTATCTAATTTCTACTCATCATAGGAAGTTCTATAGAGCCAACCCTTTTTCATGCTGGTTGTAGGCCTAGCCTCCATGTAGGTCTTTATCTTCTTCGGCACTTATATCTGACCATATGTCAGAAAGGCCCACCCAACACTTGCATCTGACCATGGGAGGAACACATCCACCACCATGTCAGAAAGGCACGTCCAACACTCACATCTTACCATGGGAGGAACACATCCAAGAACCATGTCCTAAAGGCCCAACACTTACATCCGACCATGGGAGGAACACATCCAAAAACCATGTCAGAAATGCCCCACACTTACATTCACCAGCATGATAGGACACACCTACTATCATCTGTGGAAGGGCCCAACACTTACAACTATCAACATGATAGGACACACCTACTATCATCTATGGAAGGGCCCAGCACTTACAACCATCAGCATGATAGGACACACCTACCATCATCTGTGGAAGGGCCCATCACTTACAACCAGTGGCATGGTAGGACACAACTACTACCATTCATGTAAGGGCTTTGCACTTACATCTGACCATGCGAGGAACCAATCTGGCATACATGTCAGAAGGGCTCTCAGCGCTAGGCTAAGTATTCCTGGTAACTAACCAGGTGCCTCCATTCTCCCAGAGAATGGCCTCTTAGCACTAAGCTAAGTATTCCTAGTAACTGACCAGGTGCCTCCATTTTCATAGAGAATGGCCTCTTAGCACTAAGCTGAGTATTCCTCGTAACTAACCAGGTGCCTCCATTCTCCCAGAGAATGGCCTCTCAACACTAATCTGAGTATTCCTAGTAACTGACCAGGTGCCTCCATTCTCATAGAGAATGGCCTCTTAGCACTAAGTTGAGTATTCTTGGTAACTGACCAGGTGCCTCCATTCTCCCATAGAATGGCCTTCAACATTTATATCTGATCATGTGGGAACACATCCCTCAATCACATCAGAATGGCTCTGCACTGATCATGTGGTAACACAACCCACAATTACATCAGAGCATCTTTGCACTTACATCAAACCATGGAAGGAACCAATCCTCTCACCATGTCAGAATGGCTCATGGACTCATCACTTCCCCTTGGAAGGAACCTCGATCTGGAGAACACCAAGCTTCTCCCTAAAGTACTCAAACTTCACTCTGGCCATTTCTAGCATAGAATCACATCAGGGCTGATTACGTCCAAGGATAACCTGGGAGCTTTTCCAGGACCAATTACATCCGAGGACAACCTACAGAACCTATTACGTCTGATCAACCTACGAGCTTCGCCAAGATTTATGCTCAGACAACCTGTCTTACTGGTTATGCTAGAACTCCCTCTTTCGAGAGATCTCGATCTAGATCACTGCTCCTTTTTGCATCATACAAAAATGCAAGTCAAATCAACCAAATCAAATAGTAGTTTTCAAAAGAAACATACTACCTCCCAAATAGCAAGTGGAAACATCTTTTGCCTTGGTTGTACTTAGTTCCACGCAAGACTGCTTCCTGCTACCTCTTCAGGATATCTACTGCATACTTCCCTTGTCCCAGGGAGACTCCATCTGCATTATGCCACACCTCCATGCCTAGAAAGTAGTGCATCATATCCAAGTCCTTCATCTTGAACTTGGCAGCAAGTATCCTTCTTGCAACTCTAATGAGTTCCTCTTTTCCTATCAGGAACAAGTCATTGACATGTAACAGGAGCATCACTGGTCTTCTGCCTTCAACCTTAAAGTAAAAGTAAATCCAAGAGTCATCAGTAATCTGTCCATCCTATCGTACCATGTTGAACCTCAGGATCTTCTGCAATCACTCTCTCTGAATTGGAGCATCATTCTCCCTCTGTCTTTCGTACTCTATGCACTGAAACATTCTGTACCAGAGTGACAAGTAGCTTCTCTACTACTAATATTCTATGTATCCATCTAGGGTCACTGGATACCAAGATCCTTTATCTTGAAAACGTTCTTCTCGCACCCATCTGTGAACTTGTCATCCTCTATAGGCTTTCATCTTCAACCTTGTAGAAAAGGTTAAGATCTTCATCACTCTAGGTGATCTTCAAGCTCCTCACGTATGTGTTATCCCATCGGTGTCTTTTGAGCGCATACAAGGAATTCTTTAATTTGCACACATGAGTCTTCTTGTTATGTGTCTTAACTTCTGGTGCCTACAAATGTCTCTTCGTAGTCTATGCCTTCTTTCCGTGAGAAGCCTCATGCTACAAATCCTGCCGTGTATCCCACGATGTTTCCATCTATTGCATGATGGAACTACGAACTTCCCTTCAGGTCTCGATACTGCATCCTAGACATCATTCTTCAATTTGTATTATTAGAGTGAATATTGAATTGTCGTCACTTCTTCTTTGGAACAAGTCTTGTCCTTCTTTTCTTGCAGGCAATTGTACACGATCTTTCCTACAAGTCAAATGCACCAGTTGTATGATTAGAAACATTTCATAATGCATATTCATAATGGTAAATTCTTATGCATAAATATATAATCATGCAACTATTTTAGCCAATACAACATCCATCCATATCTCACGGAAACTTTCTAGATGCCTTCCATCTCTACCAAGACAACATTGAGATTGTGCACTAATCCAATATGTCAGCAAAGAGGTTTCATTCTAGATAAGTAGCAATGGAGAGTTGTATAGCACCATAATCTACTTACCCATCACATGCATATTAGTAGTATACTATCATCCATAATACATCAACTGAATATAAACAAATGCAGAACAAAATAATATCATGAAATGACAATTGAATACTTATATTTATTTGTTTCATGGGTAGACTCTTTCTTGAGCTTCATCATCTTCTTCATTCATAACAACATCATTTCTTATCCAAATGCTCAAGATGGATAAGAGGATCTTCAAGAATTGAGTTCTTCATATTCCTCATTGCTTGAGGTATCTTCATTGAATCGTGAAATCTTGATCTTCAGTTGCTCCCATCTTCTTAGCTCTTATTATGAGTCGAGCTTCTTCTTGTGTGTGCTCTTCCCAGAGCCTGCTGAAAGTAATCACTTCCTTCTGACACACATTCCTTGAATGAATGAATCCCATGATCCTAGGAGGCCATTCAAGGTGGTTATCACAACTTCTGCAATCTCCACTTCTTCTTCTACCACTTTAAGTTGTTCTTTGATTTGAGACACCCTTGTAAAGTATGACTGTATGGTCTCTGCATTCGATTTGAGGCATCCATCTTGGTTCCAGAGCTGGCTGATCTAGGGTTTGTCAGAGAAACCCTGATTTTCAAAACTTGGAATCTTTCAAATTTAATTGGATAGAAATATAGACCTATTCAAGGCGAGCTGTTGAATGTACTCCTCTTCTGAAAATAGCGAAGGGAAGCTCCTGAAACAGGAAGCCCTAGTTTACCAATTTCTTTTGCAGAAATTCCTGATACTATTTCTGTGGTATCGCCGAAACTACTGCTCCTCTATGTCTGAAATTTCGTACTAAGGTAACCTCGTCCGTCCTTGTTCCAAAACCCTGGGTTTCATCAGAATTGGTTTCACCAATTGGGACTTATGAGCGTTTTCCCAAGGTGACCTGTTTCAAGATTGTTCAGCATAGCGAAGTTGTACGGACTGCCATGTGTCACTATTTCACCTTTTGGGTCTGAAACTTTTACCATAGAAATTAAAGTCCATACCATTTTTGGAACATCTTGAGAAATTTCATTTGGACCTTCTTATCCCGAGATATAGCAATTATCCCCAGGTGTCCTGTTTGGGGAGGAATCTTGGGAGCGGCTGGAACCCTAAATTGGAGGAATCATATCTCCTAGAATATAGTCAATCTGAGGCTAAAACACACAATGTACAATAGGAATTTATCTTCAGTCTATGAAAGTTTCAGCTTCCTATCCTTCTCCAATATTGAGATATAGAGAATCTACCAAAACTTATCAGTTTCAGTATTTTAGGGTTTTTTAGGCACGAGGTCAAACTAGGGTTTGACTTTCCCAAAACTTCACCAAACCAAAAATCTCAAACCAGGTGTCTAAAATCCGATTTTGATGAGGAGAGTAATCCTATGCGAGGATCACTCAAAAATTCCTCTTCTGTGAAAAGCCCTAATTTCCTGCACAAAAAACTGAAAATGCCCGAAATCAAATTCTAATTCGACAGAAATATGCACCCTTCAATGGAGAGCTAGCCTAGCCTTCTTTTGCTGATGGATTGTGGAGGGAGACCCAAAAAGTAACAAGCCCTAGTTTCTGCAGCTGCACAGTGTCTTCTTCTCATGTTAGCTCTGATACCATGTTAGATTTTTATCATTTAAGCAATATGATCTTAGGATCTTATCTGAGAGAATAACATGCACAACAATAAACACAAGAGACAAGAGACAAGAGTCACATCTCAATGGCTAGCGTCTCGTAGTCATCAATGATTAATGGTCATCTTGCACAACTAAGCAGTGAGTTCATGGCATGAGTGATTAAGTGATTATAATTTATCATATTTCCAATACTTTGAATGATGAGTTGAACTTTATAGTATAGAAATTTTAACATCTTGATAAATTTATATGTATGGGTAATTTCAAATGTTTCCCTTCTTTTGAAATGTTGATATAAATTATGCCCTTCTTAATTCGAAGGGTGAAATTCAGATTTTAAATTTTTTTAAGGGCAATTTTAACTTTACACTTCTGGAAAGGGCTACAACCCTTTGGAAGGGCTCGAAAGGATTCAGTTTTTAACGTTGGATGAAGGTAATATGTGACAGGGGACAAGGGGAAACTCCACACAAATAAATGGCTAAAAGAACCCAACCCTTAAATAACACCTTCGACATAATAAATAATAATATTTTTATTTCTACATATATTTTAACGCATGTAATTTTATATACACATATACGAAATTGATTGGAACTTTCAAGAACAATAAAATTTAATTGTTGTTTATAAAGTAGGTAGAAAAAATCCCTTTACATTTACTTACATTTTAAGTCATGTAATTTTATATGCATACATTTATGATTGGATTATGTAGGTATGCAATATAACTCGTCAAGAACTTTCAACAATAGTAGAAGAATAATGAAATTATTATTGTTTAGGAACTTTAATAAGTTAATTGGTGAAAACATTGTTCTTATTAATATTATTCAATGTTTTTAGAAAATCATGGTAGAGGCGATAGTTGAAAAAAAATTGCATGGTTTATTAAGATCTGATTTATACTGTATTGATATTAATGTTTTATTATAGTGTTGAGAGGCGTTTGTGTTTCGTTTGTAATGCTGGCACATATAAGTTCAATAAATATAATAATAATAAAAAGTAAAAATAAAAACACTTATAACATGCGGGCTTATAATTAAAATAATAAAACAATAAAAAATAGTATACTTATATAAATATACAACCATATTAGAGAAATACTCATAATCTTACAAACTTAGTAGTAAAATTCAATTGACTTTCAAATAGTAAAAAGAAAAATTATAAAACCAAGAACATATAAAATAACACTAGATTTACGTCAATGGAATATTACAACCATATTTATAAGCTTCTTCAAATGCAAATACAACTAACAAGAAACCACATGCCACTAAAACCATGTGCTTTAAACCACTTGCATCCTTGCTCATTTCTAAGTCAAGGTTAACCCTAACATGTGAATGTTCATTTTTTGTTATATAGAAAAACAAGTCATTTCTCAAAAACATTTGGATAAATGTTTAAAATCTTCATTTGATGGTAAAATGTTTTTCTAATTCCAATTTATTCTGGAAATCTAGGTTTTAAAATTTTATATGGATTATTTTAATCATTAACTACTCTTTTTTTTTGTAAATAAAAGTATATTACTGCTTAAAACCTGATTACAGAGATGCCATCAAAATTGCAGGCCCTGACCAGCCCGCGACCGAAACTACCCATCCCAGTTACATTCAAAATTCCATAATCTTTCCCACCCATAAGCCAGGAGAGTTCCCTCTGAGGAGATCTCAATCCCAGTCTTAGCTACAGAGCCTAACTTCCTATATACTTGCAACATAAAAACAGCATAACAAACTGAGAACGTAACAGGCGATTAACTAGAAAAACCTAAGGGTCATCTTCTTAGCCTCCTGACCATTATCAACCATCAAAAGAAGATGTAGCACCATGCCTCAGGGCAGCATCGAGACATCTTGAGCGAGGACCCTGGACAGACCGTGACCGTTCGACTGCTGCATTGCTCCCATAGAGCTCTCCAAGGGAGGGACTCCAACATTCCTCCTGTGAACGCGCCTACCAGACCCACCCGACGAAAGCTGCTCCATCCCTGGGTGATAAAGAGAAATCCCCAGATAAGAAGCTATCTGGTCCACCTTCCTGTGCATAAGGTGGCAATCCGCACTAAGAGATTTGACCTTGCTGAGGATCTTCCTGCATTCCTCATTATGCTCCTTCCAATCTCTTACTGGTTCCTCATCACCCTCCTTTTCCATCATCACCGCCAGCTGCTCCTCAATTATGGCCATAGATCTGATATTCGCCTGGGAAAGAAGGTTCATAAGAACCCAGTAAATCATCACCATACGGTCGTGGGCCGACGCTTGCCCCACTGTGGATGCTGGGTTGGAGACCCACCAATCCACCTCCTCCCGAACTTCCTCTATTGGCTTTGCCTTGACCTGCTCCCAGAGGGCCTTCTCCATGTTTTCCATGGCAAGCCTGGAAATAAGCGGGATGCGATCTTTAAATGCCTCCACAGCAGCCTGAGCCTGCAATTGTGCCTGAGTCGCCGCCCTCTTCCCCTTACCACTGTGGTCTTCTCCTTTTCCCCATCAACCAGTCCCACCCACACTTCCACAGGGCAGGTCCATTCTCCTAAGCTTAGCTTTGTTCTCCTTTCTAACAGACACCCTATCACCTTTCTTCATTTCCCCGATTACACTTAGCAAATTAGCTTGCGCACTATCCTGAACATATGCAGCAGCCATGGCTATCCCTTTATTATTAATAAGGATCACACCCATAATTGAAATAACGTCTCCATCACGGATGATGATTACCCAGATCCGCCCAACTCCTAGCCCCGTACCTCGCTTGGGGATCCTCAGAGGAGTCTTCATCACTACTACATCACCTAACCGTGTGAAAATTGTACTTCCTATCTCCTTCATCATACCCTCATACTTGCACTTAATGATAAGGGGGAAGCACTCAGATTGCCTTCATCTGAGACCACCTACTCGGCACATGTTAATCAGGGATGACGTGTGGGAGGACCTTGCCACCTCCTCTCCCGTCCACGTTCCTCATTCATATGACCCTGCCTCTGCCCCCTGTCATCACCATCATGAGTTGTGAGTTTACGGCAGCGGGGCACCCACTAAACCCCCTCGAAATATTTAAGATGACCCCACCGGATATTCCTGACGTTAAAGACCCCGACGTTAGCCATTAGGTTTGCCACCCTGTTAGCCTCTCTCTTGACTTGGAGAAAAGATAGCACCGAAAAACTGAAAATTAGTGCTCGAAGGTCCTCCATTCTCCCCGCCAGGCACCAGTTGGATTCCACTTTCTCTGCTGACTTCCCATTAGCCAACTTTTGAGCCATGTGGATGAGAATTCGAGAGTCCCCTTCCACAATCGCCGTTAGCCAGTCATTCCGGATGACAAGTTGGATGCCCTGGAGCATTCCCTCCAGCTCTGCTAAGTTATTAGTATTGAGCCCTATATTCCCATGGAAGACCTGCAAAATTTCCCCATTATAGTTTCAGCAGGCCCCCCCATAACCCGCCATTCCAGGATTGCCTTTTGCCGCCCCATCAAAATTAACCTTAAAGACTTGATGCGCCGAGGGATACCAGGAAGACGAGGTTTCCACTCTGCAAACCTTGGATTTTCGAGGAAGGTTGCTAATGACCCCCTTATCTAGACCCCAAGCCTCTACAACAGTTTTTTCCCACCCTATTAATTCTTTATCCTCATCTGACCACTCGATGCTACGAATCGTCTCCATCAAGTTGGAGCAAATGATTTTCCAGGATTCCTCTTGAGGCCGTACTTGTCCCCGAAAAATCCTGCAATTCCATTCCTTCCAGATGACCCAAAGGACCATACCGGGGAAAGCTAACCATAGAAATCTCAGAATATTATTTTTGAAAGCTTTCGGATTCCAGTCCCTTAGGGACTGAGTCGTATTTCCTTTGCACCTGTTACTTCTTCTAAACATTAGAGTGCCTTTATCCCACAGTCCGGCCACAAAAGGGTATGCATCCAGGAGATGGCCTATGCTCTCCTCTTGATTAGCACACAGGACACACTTGGATGGTCCCAGGATCCCTCTTCATCACAGGTTTTCCCATGTTAGAATTCTCCCTCTAACAACTAGCCAGCAAAAGATGGCCACCTTTGGCCATGGGTTGGAGGTCCACACCTTTTCCCAGATCTCGTCTTCCTCCACCTGCCCCCTTATTTTGATATTATAGGCTTCTTTAATGCTGAACATACCCTTCTGGGAATACCCCCATCTGATCCTATCAACCCCTTCCTTAACGTGGATGACATGAGAGTTGAGCTCCTCCTCCAGGGATTTGATGTCTGCTTTCGAGATTTGTTTCGATGGTTCAATCGGGAGCACCCATTTACGCCTATCCCCATGATTGTTTCCTTCCCAATACTGATTCACCTTCTCCCAGCCCTCGTCTAGGCATTTTCTCCTTAAGTGAAGCCACTTGGGATCTTCCCCTAGCTTGGCTTGTCGATTCCATGAATCATTCCACAAGTTTGCCACACTTCCATCCTAAATTTCCCAGAAGCTATGCTCCTGGATCAGTCTCTGCCCCTCCCTCGCCTTCTGCCATATCTGGGAGACCTGGTATTCCCCACTAAAACTAACCAACTACATGGTTTGCCATCCCCTTGCATACTTTAAGTGCCATATCTTGGCCCATGGCTCCTATTTGTGATTGCACCATCTCCACCAAATATTGGCACTCTGCACCTCCCCCACTACTTCTGGATTGTGGAGCCCGAGGCCCCCCAAATTCTTTGGCATGCTCACCTTCTCCCGACTAACCAGGGCAAATTTCGCTTTACTGCCTCTACCTGCCCATAGGAAGTGGCGCTGGAGATTCCTGATTTCCTTGAGCACTGACTTGGGGGCCGACAACACTAATAGGAGATACATAGGCATAGCCTGGAGGACAGATTTAATCATTACTAGTCTCCCAGGGAGATTTAAAGGTTTGATCGCCCAGCTTGACAGCTTACCCTTTACTCTGTCAACTAAGTCTTGCCAGGAGGCTTGCCTAATAAGTTTTTGGCTTAGAGGGGCCCCCAGATACTTAGTTGGGAACTCGCCTTTCTAGAAACCCAAGATCCTCTCAATGGTCCTCTGGGTTATAAGCAGAGAGTTGAAGAAGAACAACTGGGACTTCTCGGGACTAACCTCTAGCCCCGAGGGTTTAGCAAAGGTCGCTAGGCAATATTTGAAGGCTCTCGCCTCTTGGACTGAAGGGTTCCCCATTAACATTGTATCATCCACAAATTGCTGATGAGTTTTCTTTTCCATGCCATCGAAAAAGGATGAGTCTGCTTAGGCCTTTCGTCGCTAGGATGAACAGAAATGGAGAAAGGGGGTCTCCTTGTCTAATTCCCCTCGATGGCGAAAAAAGTATGGTTGGGGATCCGTTCAGGAGAATGGAGAAAAAGGGCGAGGACACCAACCCCATGACCCAATCTACCCAATCCCTACAGAACCCAAACGCCTTTAGCATTTCCTTCAAATACTCCCAGCTGAGTTTGTCATAGGCTATGGCTATATCAAGTTTGATAAGCATACCTTGGCTTCTAGTGCATTTTAGCGAGTGAATGGCCTCCTGGACCGTAATGATACCATCCAGAATTTGCCTCCCCTCCATGAAACTCGATTGCTCGGGGCTAATGATCCTCGGGAGCAGAGGTTTCAATCTATTTGCTATGACCTTCAATATTATTTTGTATATCACATTACAAAGGGCTATGGGTCTAAACTTACCAGGAGCATCCGCCCCCTCACTTTTTGGAATTAGAGCTAGGAAGATTGCATTAAAAGATTTGAGCACCCCTTTGCTAGTCCTGGATTCCTCCACTATAGCCTAGATGTCCTCTTTAAACAAGTCCCAAAAGTGGTGGAAAAGGTTGGCTGTAAACCCATCCAGTCCAGGGGCTTTCCCTTGAGCCATCTGCTGCATGGCCTCCTCCACCTATTGAAGAGAAATCGGTTTGGTGAGGTTCTCATTGTTCTCCCCTGTGACAATGCTGGGAATCAGGGATGTGATCCGATAGACATCCTGGCCCCTCTCACTGTTGTCTTCTGTCATGATTTCCTTAAAATGGTTGACAAGGCCTTCTTCTGCCTCGATCCAAGACCCCACCTAGGTCCCATTGGGGAGTTTAAGGTTGTAGATCCTTGACCCCAAACGATTGTCGACTGTGGCATTATGGAAGAATTTGGTATTCCTGTCCCCTTCCTGCAACCACTTCACACGAGACTTCTGTTTCCAGAATACTTCCTCTTGTCTCTCTCTAGCTTCCAGCTAGGCTTCAAGGTCCCTTTCCTTTTCCTTTAGATCTGGGTCCCACCCAACTTCCATCCCTTTTTGCTGGGTAGCAGTCAGTTCCAGGACTATCCGTTTCTTGCCCTCAAATATGTTGCCAAATTCATTCTTGTTTCAGGTATGGATTTTGGCCTTCAACACTTTAAGCTCCTGTTGAAAGTTGTACATCCTTGTTCCCCCTGAGTCATCCATCTCCTACCACCACTGTTCAACTAGACCCTTAAAGTCATTGTGTTCTAGCCAGAATTGCTCGAAGTGAAAAGGTTTTGGTAACTGATCCGCTGCCCCTTCCCAGCTTAGACACACGGGCCAGTGATCAGAGCCTACTGTTGGGATCACATTTTCCCTTATCTCACCTACCTGGCTCACAATGCTTTCAGTCACTAGGAAACGATCAAGCCTTGAGGCCACCAAGTGCTAACCACCCCTTCGATTGTTCCAGGTGAACCATCCATCCCCAGTTTCTAGATCCACGAGGGAACTATTGACTAGGGTTTCCCTAAATTCCTCCCGACATTTGTCCAGCATTCGTTTTCCTCCCTTTTTTTTCCCTGAGTGAGGTTATCAGATTGAAATATCCTCCGATTATCCAGTTCCTCTTTCATGTAGAAGCACTAATCCATCTGAGATGTTTGACAAACTCCTGCTTCTGCGAGAAGGCACTCGGCCCATAGATGTTCATAATCATCCCTCTAACCTCTGAGACCCAAATGTGGAAGTCAGCTATTAGGGAGAAACGCCCAGCTCGCCATCCTATGAGATTCACCTCGCTTTCTCGGCATAAGACAACTATCCCTCCTCGCATACCATCCACTTCAACAGCCATAACCTGGCTACCTTTCCAAATCTTCTGCCCAATCTTTTGCATTGAATAAAAAATACACTTGGTCTCCTGTAAAAAAAGAATATCTGGTTTTTCCTGCTTGAATTTTCTTGTAAGAGTCCGAATCTTCCTTGGGTGATTACACCCTCTAATGTTCCAGGTTGCTATCTTCATTGGGAAACCTTGCTTACCTTAGAAAAGGCATCCTTGATCGTGGGGTATTGGCCTGATTCAATCAGCATGACTCCTATTTCTGCTATCCTTTGCTTGTTCGATTTCCTCCCCCGTTTTTTATCTTCCTCCGGATTTTTCCTTTTGCTGCCTTTCGGCCCTTTCGTTCTTAGCCCCAAATCCTTTTGCGCTTTAGAGCAAAGAATTGCTTGCTACAAGAGCTTGATCTGTTCTCTGGGAACATATCCAGAGCCATCTTTCCTGCATTTGGCTTCCAGAGCATCCAGAACCAACTTGCCTAGGTCCATGTCCTCAGCTTCATCCGCTTCCATGGAGATCGGCCGACCTTCGCTTCTATCTGTATCTTCCACTCCCATCATCTTGGTTTCCAGGATTTTACCCGCCCCTTCGACCTCTTGCGGTTGAGTCTCTGTGATTTCTCCTAGGATCTGGGAGGGATTTGAAGTTCCCTCCAAATTCCCCACTTCATCCTTACGCTGCTTCTACCCTCCCGTGCCTCTGCTCCTCCATTTGCTCTTGACCTGAGTGAAACCCTCATTCCCATGAACTTCCTTCGAGGCTGATTCCGCCTTCTCCTTATTCCCTCGGGGGAAATTTCTCTCGAAGTGGTCGTATTCATGAAAGATCCTCAATCGAAAGGGTAACTGCTCATAGTCAATTTGCTGGATCCATTGGTCGTCATCCCAATTAAGACAGATAGCCTCCGGGAGGTCCTTCGAGAGATCCATATAAACACAGATCTGGGCAAAGGTGGTGTACCTTTGGAGACAGATCTTCTCAACGATTTTCACAAATTCCCCCAAATAATTCCCAATGTCTCGTAGAATATCCATGTCCTAGTATTCCCTGGGTAACCCTACCAGGCGGATCCAAACCGAAGAAATAGTCATGTCCTCTGTATCTGGGTTGAACCGTTCCTTCCATGGTCTCATATAGAACCCCGCATAGAAGAAAAAATACGGCCCCCCTTCCAGAATCCTATCCCCATCCTCCTGGTTGAAAAATATTATGGTAAAAAAACCTTTGGCCCCCAGCCATAGATCATAATGCCCCTTGGGACTCCAGATGCTCTGAATCCAGCGAACCAGATCTTTCTCCCTTGGCCAGACCCCTACGAATTTCCCAATTAGGGCCTTCTCCTTCCATATCTCTATCTTCTCCCGAATTGCCTCTGACCGGATCTGAATCAATGGAATTGATTGGGCTTTCGGGAGACAACCCCCCACCCCGGATCTCTTCCCCTCCCCAGCTCCATCCTTTCCTCCATTGATCCCGGATGCTCCTCGGCTCCTAGTTGGAACCGCCGCCATACTTGACCGAGAGGGTCACAACCCCCGGAGCACCTAAGCCTAGCGTGAGGACTCCTCCCTCTGATCGCGACTTCCTGAGTCTCCTCCCTCCTCCATAATTCACCTTTCAGCTCTCCCCCTGTGAGTCATCTAAAACAATAATACATCCAGTCGCCAATTGTTGCTGCTTAATCATTAACTACTCTTAATATTCATTATTAATTTTAATTAAAGACAAGTAAAATATTTTTTTGGAAAACTATTTGATTATATGATTATTAATGTTACTCAACTCATTTTCTTCTATTGATAATACCCTATTTTGAAATTACTTAAGCAAGTTGACCAAGTAGGAATACTTATTAGACATTTTTGTAAATTAAAAAGGGTTTGCACCTCAAGAAAACTTGATACGTCTAGGGGCTTAGTAGAGTCATAGTTAAGATGGATTTATACTCGTTTTACTATAATGCATTTTTAATCTATATTTATTAATTTTTAATTAAGAAATTGGATTCTCTTTGTTAAAAATTAATGTTATATTATGTTAATGTATTTTAGTTTTCAATTTAAATAATGATTTTTTTAGTAATTATTAATAAAAATAAAAGAATTAAGTAATGAAAGTAATGGATATAAGTTATGAAAGTTAATTTATTAATTGTGTTTTGTCACATAGTTGGTAGTTATGGAATAAAAAAATATGACATAATACAAAAAAGAGTAATTCCAAAATATTTGTTATAATGTTATATTTCTAACTTTCTAATTCATCATATTATCTTCCCCGCTTTTCCTCACTCGCTTGTTCTATCGGAATGCCGTCTGCACCTCATATCCATCCATGGATAAACTCGTCATGTCTCCAATTTGAAGGGTAAGGCTAGTCTAGCCACAACTTCCCCTAGGGAACTATGCTCATTTATAACTTGAGGCAGTTCTACACCGGCGGAAAGGAACTGAAGGTCAGGACAGCAAGTTCCTCAATGATGAGACTTGCAGTAGCTTAAAT
>LPNX010671609.1:0-90169 GCA_001517045.1 Pseudotsuga menziesii
ATTTATCAAGCAGCAGAAACATGATGAAGCTCGTAGCTGAGGAAATTTCTGGCAAATAGCAGTTCTGATTTTCGTTGAGGAAATTGAGGCTCGGTGGAGATCTCTGCGATCTCATAAGTCAGCGTGGAAATTTTTGGAGCAGTGAAATTTATTTTTACAGCAGCGTGGAAATTTTTGTGGAACGAAAAACACCAACGTGGAAATCTTTTGCTCTGAATCTCTTTGTTGACTCGCTGGCTGATCAATTTGGGTTACTGAGGTAGAATTTCGTATTGACTACAAAATTGCCGAGGAGAATTGTTTGAGGAGGAATCATCCCAGATTTCTCATTTGCTATTCATCGCCGAGTTTGTTGAGGGCACATTCATTGTCAAGAAGGGAAGAAAAAAACGCAGGATTTTGAGAAGAGGTTAATCTTGATGCTAAATAGCTTCTCTTTCATCTAAACGGCATTCTATATTCACTGGGGTCGAATTCCCACTCTCATTACTACTGTAGAAGTTCATTGGGTGAGTTACTCCATGCTGCCGCTACAGAAAAAAACACTAAATCTTATTGCTGCTACAGAAAGACCCTGAGTCGAGCCACTTTCAGGATGCTACAGGCATTTTGGAACCCATATTCACCATATATCTGCTACAGGAGTTCCATTGATTCAAATTTATCCTCTCTGCTGCAATTTACAAGTGCCACAGAGTCCCAGAAGAGGGCGTGACAGTGAGAAATTAAAGGGGAAACATCAACGTTCTTAAAAGTGTGTTGACTATATGATCATAGAGAGGGTCTTCTTACATTGTGGAGTAAATTGTTATTCCTAACAGCACTGGGATACATATTTATTTGTCTTTATACTACTACATCCCTGCTCAGCTGGAACAAGGAGAAAGGAAGTGATGTTAAGAGTATTTTTCTGCTGCATATGAATTTGTATCTACAGGAGTATCATCATTTTGTCTTGTACCCTTTGGATAGACCTTACTATGGCTGATATATTACTTCAAATTTTCTGAGAGAATTAATAAAGACCAGATTTAAAGCGTGCTGCAGTCACCAATGCTCCTAGAGAAAATGCTGAGTTCATGATCTCTATTGTAGGAGTGTAGCAGTTACTTCTCATGACTGAAGCTCACAGTCCAGGCATAAAGTGACGTAGCAGCAGCAAATTCAAGGTTGAAAGGTGCAGATGCTGTCCTTCTGATTGCTTGTCTTGCCAGGTAAAGATATAAAGTGTATGAATTTGATTTGTGAAGCTCTGATACTACAACTTATTAAGCTCCATGATGAAGAAATTCAATTGTGTGGAATCCTATGAATGAGGATCTCACTGGGGTAATAACGTAGCCTTACTTTACAGCATGCATAAGCAATGTGTGGCATATGGTAGACTATTTAAGGATAGTACAGTTTCTACATAAAAAAATTCCCTCAAGTTTCCCCGCTTTCTCCCTATTGTGTGAAGCATTCCACTTTATGGAGGATACCTTGTTGAGGGCTGAATGAAATCTGCTGGAGAGAGTTGACAAATTGACAAAAGGATAAGGCTGACTTGGCAGTCTTTAGTCCAATTGAAGCAGTACAAAGACAAAGGAGAGAACCCTTTTTAAGCTTCAGTACAAACAAAAATCCCAAGCTCTTGAAGTGATGAACAGTCCTAAAGTTTTGTTGTTTGAAGACTATACACAGTCTGAATTTTAGAAGCATATATTCAGTCCCTATACATAGTTCCAGTTTATCATATGTTTTGATGTTTGGCTGGAAGGAAAGAGTGTTTTGACAGTGCTTTGAAGAAGTATGACTCACAGTTTTGAATGTTGATGAATGACAACCTTTATCCTAAAGACATAAAGGGTTGCAGACACCATGGAGTAGGGTTCCTCCAGGCTCCTAAGACCAAGTACACAACCTGCTAGTAAAACAGAGTCTGAATTGATGTGATCTCTGAGATAACAACCAGTCAAGGTCAAGGTTGTATTTTGAGCAGCAGTAAAGAAAAATAATTCACAAGAGCAGATCCTTGTAGCAGTTGGATGATGACTTGACAGTAACCAGCTAGATTCTTGATATCATAAGCAGTGGTTGATGAGCAAAGCAGAGTTTGTTGAGCAGACCATGATGACTTGATGTGATCAGCAGTGTTGATGATGACCAGCAGCAAAGATTGACCAGCAGATGATGAACAGAGAAGATTGAGAAGACTATTGCAGCAGTGTTGAGCAGCACTAGACGAATGATGAGCAGTGTTACAGCAAAGTTGATGTGACTATAGATTGATGAGTTGATGTGACAGTAAGCCTTAATGTAAAAGCAAGCTTGTCTTGCTTGTGAAATTAGGATACCTCAAACACTTCTTAGCAAGGTCTAAGAAAACCAGGCAGGGTCCTGGATTAAGAGTAGGTGCTCTATTTATCAATAGGTGTTGATTTCGCCTAACGGTTGTAGCCGAACCACAATTAATATAAAAGATTACAAATTCATATGATGTGGTGTTCTTCTGTGTTATGGGTCTTGATGATTTAATTGCTTCTGATTTATGAATGATAATGTGAATGATGTTTTGATTATATTAGAGTAATGGAATGATGAATTGATAGCTAACCATGATAAGCCAAGAACGTGTAAAATTGGTTTCACACTGATTCACCCCCCCCTCTCAGTGTCTACAGCATATTATGTTTTTCTCTTTGAGAATTCTGAAGACAAAGATTTAATTTTTTGAAACAGTCCATATTTCATGGGCCCTCAAGGGATTGGAACAATAAAATATTTTGAAACAGTCCATAGCTGCATTTGTAATATCTACTCAAAGTATTTAAATTGACTAGTTAAAGATAGAAGAATAAGTTTAAGATAATACATAGTATTATGTATAATATTTTACACAATAAAACTTGTATAGTTATAAATTATAAATCAAGTAAGTAGACCTAAATAAATAATATAGGAACAATAAAATATTTAAACTAGGTTTAACTTAGTAAACAGTATATTAGGTTAACTATTTACCTAGTTAGTTCATTCGTGAGAAATTGTAACTAGGTTTACTGAAACAAAAGTACTAACTCTATAAACCATTAAAAATAATTAGGGTTTACAGAAGATCTGTACTTTCACTCTAGAATAAATTAAAATTTTAAATAATACCAAAACCTAGAACAGACAATTCTAGAAAATTTCAGAAAAGAAATGTAACTATTTAATAATACCAATCTCAGTCCTATTTCAAAATTGAAACATTATTTATTTTACTGCTATCAAATTATTTCTTCACCAAGAATCTTCAAATCTTTTTCTTTTAATAAGAAACAATCATTTCTTACTGATCAAGTTAACCCTAAATATCAAAAAAACTAAATAACAATAAGAATAGGTAATAAACAAAATTATACATAAATGTCAACCAAACAAAGATACTGCAAGTTTCAGCTTTAAGCTGTGAAAATTTCTTAAGTATAAAAAAAAAAAAAATCGAACAAACATAGTTTGGCCTACAACCTTTTACATTATCTGTCTAGGCTTAAAAATCCTGAGTAAAACCATTCTTAATATAAACAGAATTTCACAACATAAAAGTAAAACAACCATCTGTTCAAACTACGAAATCCCTATATAAAGGCAAGAAGGGTTGTTAGAACAACCATCAAAGTTCTTTAAAAACCCTCATCAAATCCTCTATAAACAACCAAACGACCTAACAGTAAATTCTCGGCTTAAAGTCAGCTTTAATGAAAATTATGACCATATATTCAACTAAGGCCGAGAAGGCTCAAAACTAAGTCACGGCTGTGAAAGCCCATATCCACTCAATACAAACAGCCACAATGAATTTTAAAACTTGCAAATTAAAAGAACAACAAAGTAACTAATAACCACGGCCGAGCCAACAACCACAACAACACAACGGTGCCATCATTCTTTCCACCATACTTTTTATGCAGGAAAAACCCCAAGTGTCACTAAGGCTTACCAGGGTGGACGCCCTTATGGAAGACTATGGGTAGAAACCTTTAGCTTCAAGTTCGAATCTGGAGAGCCTGCATAAGAAAAACGTTAATCATGTTAGTTACCCTCATTTTCTTTATAAAATAATAATTAAATATTGTGCGAAGGAAATTGAAAGGAAAACATTTATGTTTTAACATGGTGAAACCACGCAACAGTGAAGTCATGGAAACCACCCAAGCCTTTGTTTGTTGGACATAAGATAAGGTGAAGCACTGCAAACGGGATAATACAGAACACAGTGAAAAACCTCAACCACGACTCCCTTCACACTGGTTGCAATCTTTAACACACAGAACCAAAACTCTCTCTGAAAGAGAACGACGAAGACATCCCAAACCACAACACTCTTTACACAGGAAAAAACCACCTCACGATAGTAATCAGTTACTTACTCACCCCTTTACACCTATTCATAAGGCTCACAAAGGATCGAAAGTTTTTTTTTACGGAGGTTCGACAACGACCAGGGTGGCCACGAGCTCACAGCTCGACCACCCCTCAACATAAAAAACAAATACCAACGTGATTTTAGGGTTTGGACAGGTTTTTATGGTAACACGAAGTCAACAAACCTAATCATCAATCACCAACCACGTGTCCCAACAAATATTTCGCAATTATGGGTATTGAGCTATAGTCGAAATCCTAATTGCTAATCTGCACAAATCATTGGGTTTTTAAAGTCAAAACCTTAAACATTATTGCATAGTATCAATATTTCTTTCTCCTTGTTATGTTTTCTTCTTCATAAACCCTAGTCTTTGCATTATGGAAAAGTATTCATTTATACTAAGGGACCTATGATTAACTATAATTTATCTATGTTCATCTTGATATGAAATAATGTTTATATTTGGTAGTAATAAGACCATAATGATGGAGATAAATTAGCCCTCCATAAAAAATGCTTAACCATAGATATTGGATTTTGTAAGGTGTTCATTTTACAATAGGGTTTTGTGCGTAGTTTAACTATAGCTTAAGCATTTATAAGTTTCCTCTAACACCTACTATTGATAATGATGTTATACTAATCAAGGAAAATAAACCAGTTACTTACATATACTTATTCATAAAAATCTTGAAGCTCGGATTAGTATAATAATACATTTGGAAACTATGATATATCCATTTACTCAAAGGCTCATTTAAAACATGGTTTATATACTATAGAACTAGGTAAGAATACATGACTTAGAAGAATTACTAGCAGAGAGTATATAAAGTTTATAAAGAACTTGAATAGATAGGAATAGTACTATATTCCCATTTCCTAAACAACAAAGATGTAGTTATGAATGCAAGTAGGTATAACATATCTTCTCTTTTATAAAATTGTTAGGCCACTATGCTCTTTTTGGAAGAAGTAGAACTGTTCTCAATCTATAATTTCTCAAAAATGAAATATAAGCATATAATTGAAAATTCAAGAAGGAAGAATTACTTGGATAAAGTACTAAAGTGGTAAACATAATTGCACATAACTCATCCTTTCACATTATTGTTTTTACCATCATTTATGCAGTTTGATAACATTAGAAATACCAACAATACCTTCTTTAGGGTCAAGCTACAAACAAACATTTTACTAGCATTTATCCTATGCTAGTTGGATATTATACTCGATCTGAATATTTTACTAGAACAAACTGTTTACCTGTTTAGAACCTGTAAAATAACCATTATTCCATTGCGTTAGCTGAAAGCTAAGTAAGCCTCAATCTCATCTAAGATGTTTTCGTACTTGACAAAAGAAAGTAATAACACACTTAGTATCAAAGTGAGATGTAGTTTCCTTTTTTACTTACTAAAACATAAACCATTGTGTTTAACATCCCTATCATAGCACTTCAAGATAAACTAATAAATTATATAGCGCTAAAGAGATATAATGCTCTTTGTTATTTATAACTGTTTGAGTATTCGCTAAAGATTAATGGTTCAATGGAAATGACAACCTTGACATTTTATGTTACATGAAAAAAATTAAATTTTTGCGATTTTTTTTTGGGTTATTACATGTGGTATCAAAGCACAAGGTTCAAATACTAGGCCTGAATGTGGCTCAACTTGCATAAATAAAACAGTAGATTTAAAACATGTATACTGATTTTTACTTTTCGTTTGGAATTACACTATAGAGAATTTTTCTGAGTTAACTGCAGGTATGGAAGGATTGGAAGAATATGCAGATGAGGAGTCCCCATTTACTGAACGAAGTAATTCTAAAAGAGAACCTATATAAGAAGAAATAACTAATAATTCTTCTGAATTATTACAAACAGTTAGGGAACTAAGAATAGAGATGGAAACGGTCAAAAAAGAAAATGAGAGAATTCTGAGAGCTCAGGAGGAGCTAAATTAGATTTTGATGGAAAGATTTTAGAATGAGGAAAAAGATAAACGAACAAAGTTTGAAGATATGTCTTACCAACATAAAGATAAAAAGACTAAACAGTTTAAAATCGAAAGTAGCTCATCTTCTGAGGTTTATGGCGATCCACATAAAAAGAATTATCAATATACTAGTGATAGTAGCGAAAATAATCATCATACCAGAAAGAGAAATTTTAAACCTTACGAAGAAATCTTTGGAGAATTCAAGGAAATCAAGCCACAAACCTTTAATGGTGAAACTAAGAAGGGAGAAGAGGCGAAATCATGGTTGTCCGGGATGAAGAAATATTTTTAAATTTACAACAACTCTAATCAACTGAAAGCTAGAATAGCTATTTATAACCTCACTGGGAAGGCAGATATTTGGTGGCAGGATCTAAAAAGAGTAAAAGGCATTAGGGAGAAAAACATTAATTGGAGTACGTTTAAGAAATATTTTAAGAAGAAATTTTTGTCTGAACAGTACTATGAGGAGCGGGCTAAGGAATTTTACGAACTAAAATTGGGAACAATGAATATGAAAGAACTAAATAGTAAATCTCTAAGTCTGCTCAGGTATGTGTCGTATATTGTGGACGAGAAGCCTAAGGTACAACAGTTTCTCAGTTGTTTACCCTATCATATAAAAGACAGAATTGAGTATGACAATCTAAAAACTTTAGAAGAAGCAATGAGAAAGGAAAATTTTTGTTATGAATAGAATAAAAAAAAGGAATGTATGACAAACTGGAAGGCAAAAAGATCTAATAATCTTGAAAAGAAGAAGGTTTTGTACCTAACCGAAATTTTAAGAATAATAACACACAAAATTTTCCTAGTAAAAATTTCCAAGGGAACAAAAGTAATTCATAGACAAATCCAAATGGTCAAAAAAATAAAGAATCTATTAATAATCACAGTAACTATACCAAGAATTTTGAACGAAAGCAACCAATAAAGTGCTGGGAATGTAATGGTCCTCAGTATGCATCAGTTTGTCCCAACCGAAAGAAAATTGTTAGTAACATACACACGATACAGGAGGAGATGATTGTCGGTGATCTAGAGAGGACAATGCCCAGGATCAATGCAGCACTAGAGAACAAGAAAACAGATTATCAAACTTCCATGGTGGAAATGGAAGGTAAGCTAAATCAAAGACCTATATCTATTTTAATCAATCCAGGGGTTAGTTTAACCTATATTTATCCTAATTTAGTAGAAAAATGTAAGCTATCAGTAGAAAATTTTGCAAAGTCTTGGTTAGTCCAGCTAGCTACTAGTGGAAAGAGGAAGGTAATTAATTTTGTTAGGAATTGTATAGTAAAAATGGATCAGTTTGAGACCTCTATTAAGCTTAATGTTTTACCTTTAAGTTTATATGATATGTTAATTGGTATGGATTAGCTAGAACAACATAGGGTAATTGTGAACTGTTTTGATAAAACATTTACTTGCGTAAGTAATGATGGAGAACTAATAAATGTAAAAGGAATCCCTAGAAAAACAGCTGTAAGACAAATTCCTGCTTTGCAGCTTAAGAAAGTTGTTCGGAAGGGTTGTAAAGCCTTTGCTGTAACAATAATTAACGAATAAAATACTAGTAACAATGATAAATTAAAACTGGAATATATTCCGATCCTAAAGGAGTATTCGGATGTATTTCCGGAAGAAGTTCCAAGACTGCCTCCAAAGCGGGAGCTAGACTTTACTATTGAGCTAGTACCTGGTGCAGTCCCAGCTCAAAAGCCCCGTATTGAATGAATCTACTGGAATCAAATGAACTAAAGTCGCAGTTAAAAGAACTCATTGATAAGAATTATATTAGACCCAATGTGTCTCTCTGGGGAGCACCTATTATTTTTGTTAAGAAGAAGGATGCAACTCTACGACTATGTATAGACTACCGTTAACTAAATAAAATGACTATCAAGAACAAATATCTGTTACCCCACATAGATGATCTATTTAATCAGCTATGTGGAGCAACGGTAGTCTCGAAGATTGATTTACGATCTGGTTACCGCTAGGTCCGAATCAAAGATGAAGACATCTTTAAAACAACTTTTAGGACTCAGTATGGTCATTACAAGTTTGTCGTTACGCCATTTGGGATTACTAATGGTCCAGCTATTTTTATGTGTCTAATGAATAATGTAATGCATAAATACCTTGATTTTGTGGTCGTAATCATTGACGACATCTTAATATACTCAAAGTCTGAAGAAGAACATCTAAAAATTGTCTTACAAGAGTTACGAGAACATCAACTCTATGCAAAATTTAGTAAATGTGATTTCTTTAAGGATAAAATTCAGTATCTAGGTCATGTAGTGACTAAAGAAGGAATTTATGTCGACCCCTAAAAGATAAAGGCAATCGAAGAATGGCCAGTCTCAAAAGACGTAACTGACGTACGATCATTCATGGGGATTACTGGCTATTATCAAAGATTTATTGAAGGGTTTTCAACAATTGCAAATCCCATAACTTCTTTACAAAAGAAAGGGAAGGAATTCGAGTGTAGTCAAAAGTGTGAAGATAGTTTTAAAAAGTTAAAAACATTATTAACTATCACACCAATCTTAAGAATTGCTGACCCTAATAAAGATTTTATAGTATGTACTGACGCATGCAATGATGGTTTAGGTGGAGTTTTAACTCAGGAAGGACATGTCATTGCTTATGAGTCTAGGAAGCTGAAGATTCATGAGAAAAATTATGCGACCTATGACTTAGAATTGGTTGATGTCATACATGCCTTAAAAATGTGGCGTCATCATTTAATCGGAAGAAAGTTTATATTAATGACAGATAATAAAGGGTTAAAATATATGTTGGATCAACCTAACTTAAATGCTATGCAAGCTAAATGGCTAGCTTTCCTTAGCGAATACGATTTTGAAATCCAACATATTAAAGGAAAAGAAAATAAGGTTGTTGATGCATTAAGCAGAAATGCAAAACTGAATTTTACAGCAGCAATCAGCACCTATAAAACAGATTTAGAAGAACAGCTAGAAGAAGGAATAGAACAAGATGAAAATTATCAGAAATTACAAGTAAAGGTAAGAGAAAATTTAATTGAAAGTTTAAGTATAGGGTATAGTTTGAACGAAAAAAGGATTATTATTATATAAAGATAGACTATACGTACCTAATGTCCCTAAGATTAAGTTGTTGATTTTAAACGAAATTCATAAAACTCCTTATTCAGGGCATCCAAGTTATCAGAAAACTATAACTATGCTAAGAAAGGATTATTTTTTACCAAACATGGAAAATGAATTTCCATAATACATTGCTAAGTGCTTTGAATGTCAGCAAGTAAAAATTGAACATCAACATCCAGCTGGGTTACTTCAGCCATTACCTATTCCTAGTTGGAAGTGAGAGATAATTAGCCTTGATTTTATCACAGGACTACTTAGAAATCAAAACTTAAATGACTCAATAATGGTATTTGTTGATAAATTAAGCAAGGCAACTCATTTTATACCTGTAAAAACTACTTATAAAGTTGCAAATATTTTGATATTTTCTTAAAACAAATTTTTCGATTACATGGAATACCGAAAGTAATAATTTCAGACAGAGACCCTAAGTTTACGGGCAACTTTTGGAAGTCTTTGTTTAAAGGATTAAATACTACATTAAACTTCAGTACCTCTTTCCAACCTCAAACAGATGGACAGACGGAAAGAGTAAATTAGGTATTAGAGGATCTGCTCAGAAGGTATGTAAAAGAACAGCTAGGTAAATGGGAAGATTACTTACACCTAGTAGAATTTGCTTACAATAATCACTATCAAGCCTCAACAAGATATAGTCCTTTTGAAATTTTGTATGGCGGGAAGTGCAATACCCCCATCTCATTGAGTAATTCAGTTGACAGGCTAGTATTAGGACCTGAATTATTAAAAGAGATGGAGTTAATTGTAAAACAGGTACAAGGTAACTTGAAATTTGCGCAAGATCGACAGAAAAGTCAAGCAAATCTTAACCGAACTAAAAAGGAGTTTCAGGTAGGTGAACATGTCTTTATTAAGGTGAGACCTAAAAAGAGTTCTCTAAGGTTAGGTAGTTGTGCTAAGTTAGCACCCTGGTATTGCGGACCTTTTCAAATACTATCCAAGATAGGACAAGTAGCATATTAGTTAGCTTTACCGCCAAATTTAAAGGTTCGCAATGTTTTTCATATTTCTGTATTAAAAAAATATGTACATGATATTACTCATGTTATTAACTGGAAATGATGTGCAAGTGGAACTCGAAGGGGATTTTTTGGTGGAACCGGATTGTATCCTCGAAAGGAGGGAGATCTCGCTTCAGAATCTCACCATTGGTCAAGTGAAGGTGCAATGGAAGCACCTTAGTCCAGAAGAAGCCACCTGGGAATTCGGAAGTCATATGCGGGATGCATATCCAATTCTATTTGAGGGAAATTCTGAGGACGAGGAATAAATAACATCGAGGACGATGTTATAAACTAAGGGGGTGTGTATGTCGCATGCCCCAATTTGCAAAACAATTTTATGTTATATTTTATGTTAAAGTTTGTAATTACTGACCAAGTGGGGTCAAGGATAATTTAATGTATTGCAGGATATTTTATTAATAAATAAATAAAAGATGAGACAACTTCTTAGGGAAGCTATTAAATGAGTGTTTACTGGTCACTTGGTGGAGGAGACTGGGTTGAGAGCAGATTGACAAGTGGCAGCATCCTCAAACTACTTCTAGATGTTGCAGGTGGAACATTCCCTATTTTTGTGGTCATGATTCCCCAAGAAAGTGGAATAGGATTAGGTGGCTCATTAAGTAAAAACTGACCAAAAAGACCTAGGCATGCTAATAAAACTTCCCATTTAAGACAGCCGAGGCTGCTTATTCTGGAATTGTGATCATTCTGTGTGAATGAAATGCACATGTGAAATTCGATGGAGGGGATTAGCTAAAGTAAGTTTGAGGGGATAAGTGTTGAAGACTGAACTATTGCAGCTATTCTAATTTGAGTTCAAACTGCTGTAAGCAGAGCTGAGTTACTGCTGAACACTCAGTGGAGTTGCAGAGGATCTCAAGACTACATCGCTCACCCAGTACTCTACCAAGAGGACCAGGAGACAAGCAAGGGGGTCCTGAGATTTGTAGTCCAGCTCTTCTCCAGGAGTTGGTTGGGAGGAACAACCCCCTTAAGCTGTTGTCACCTCATCTATATTACAAGTTCTACTTGTATAAGTTCAGTTATTATTTTATTTTACTGCATCAAAAAAGTTAAGAGTTTTTCAGAATTATAATATATTGTTGTTTTATTGTTGTTAGGGATAAACAGGAAAAATTATTTATGTTGTGGAAGCTATTAACTAGTTAGATTAGGGTAAATCGGTAGAGACATTGCTGAGTAATTTGATAGATAGGAAAAATTACCTAAACTGTATTTTTCCACACCTCTTGCAAGGAAGTACTCTAGTACAGCTAGTATTTTTATTTTAGATAAGTAGATTCAATAAAACTTGAATGCATATGCAAATGATTACTTTCTATAGGATTTGTGTAAATTATTTACAGAACTTAGCTGCATTTGTAATATCTACTCAAAGTATTTAAATTAACTAATTAAAGATAGAAGAATAAGTTTAAGATAATACATAGTATTATGTATAATATTTTACAAGGTAAAACTACTAAAGTCATAAATTATAAATCTAGTAAGTAGACCTAAATAAATAATATAGGAACAATAAAATATTCAAACTAGGCTTAACTTAGTAAACAATATATTAGGTTAACTATTTACCTAGTTAGTTCATTCGTGAGAAATTGTAACTAGGTTTACTGAAACCAAAGTACTAACTCTTTAAACCATTAAAAATAATTAGGGTTTACAAAAGATATGTACTTTCACTCTAGAATAAATTAAAAGTTTAAATAATACCAAAACCTAGCATAGACTATTCCAAAAAATTTCAGAAAAGAAATGTAACTATTTAATAAGATCAATCTCAGTCCTATTTCAAAATTTCATTGCAACATTATTTATTTTACTGCTATCAAATTATTTCTTACTGGTCAAGTTAACCCTATATATCGAAAAAACTGAATAACAATAAGAATAGCTAATAAACAAAATTATACATGGAGGATGAGTTGAGGTGGGTGAAGGGAGGCCTCTGGTTTTGAGGTTCCTGGAACCTAACCCTAGGTCAATCCCGTGGCTCATGGAGGTTCCCTGGTTAAAGAATGAGGCCGACCGCCCAGTTTCCCGTGACGATGTTGATGATGATGGCTTCACCGATGTATTTCTCGTACGAAACCTGTGTAGGCCGTGAATCTTAGCCCGCATTGCCTTTGATATCATATCTTTCTCGCCGGGATTTACTCTTTCTGGGCTTTTAATGGACATGGCCGTGAAGCTGGAGCCGAGTCGTTCGACAAATGTTTGAAGCTAGAGGTGGCTGCCAAGTTTTTGGTTCAGCGTCAAGATGTAGGGTTCCGAGCGGACGCAAGGGACTCCTGTCATTTGCTGTCGAGATATTCGAGGTTACTTCGAATGCGTCCTGGCTATAGTCGTTTTTAGCCGAGGTTTTCTTTTGATGGGGTTTCTTCCACGACGGCAAGAATGCCGAGGGTTGATCTTATCTGAGCAGTTTCCCTCTTTGCGGTCTCTGCGGGGAGAAGGGGTTGTCGAATGTGTGAAGCCATGTTGCTGCCGTGGCATGGTAGCAGGCTTGCATCTATTTGAAACCCTTACTCTCCTCTCAGATGTTCCAGCCACTCGGATATAAGCTGCCGTGACGACTGCCCGCGAGTTGATTCCATGTATATTTGGGTAATGCTGCATCTGCGGGCTCATTTTTGTTTCGGCTTCCAGATCGGTGGCTGATCCGGTCGTGGGCTTTGGCTCCATTTGATTGGTGGGATTATTCATGAATGCGTCCAGGCTTCATCAGAGATTTTGCCGCGGGTGGGGTTTTCAAGATCGGTGGGTTTCTTCCATGATCTGGGGTTGAGGGCTTCGGCTCCAAGAATCGAGATCGAGGTCATTTGGTGGGCTTCTGATTCAAGAATTGGGGTCGAGGGTTTTGGCTATCTTTCGGGACTGTCTATTGCTGAGAAAGATCACCAGCCTTATGACAGAGGCGATGACTATGGATATACTCTTACGTGGCGACCCGTATTGTGTCCTTAGGGATCTTTGCGGCGACGACGGCATTTTCAGAGGTGGTGGCCTTTGTTATTGGAAGTATATCTGTTGTTTTGTGTTCTTATGATTTGGGTTGTGAGACCCATATTTTTCGTGATGTATCTAGCTGATATGCTTTTACAGTTACAGTGTTGTAAATTTTTTGGGTTATGACAATATGAGACAGCAAATATGTGACAATGTAGGGATCCCAGTGATCCTCTTACATGTGCAAATGTAATTTTGTTCTACTTTGAAATAAAATTATGAATTTTTTTCGAGGAAAAAAAAAACAAAATTATACATAAATGTAAACCAAACAAAGATACTGCAAGTTTCAGCTTTAAGCTGTGAAAATTTCTTAAGTATAAAAATAACAAAACTGAGCAAACAAAGTTTGGCCTACGGCCTTTTACATTATCTATCTACGCTTAAAAAGCCTAAGTAAAACCATTCTTAATATAAACAAAAGTTCACAACATAAAAATAAAACAACCATCTATTCAAACTAGGAAAGCCCTCTACAAAGGCGAGAAGGGCTATTAGAACAACCATTGAAGTTCTTTAAAAACCCTCATCAAATCCTCTTGAAACAACCAAACAGCCCGACAGTAAAGTCTCGGCTTAAAGCCATCTTTAAAGAAAATTATCACCATATATTCAACTAAGGCCGAGAAGCCTCAAAACTAAGTCACGGCTGTGAAAGCCCATATCCACTCAATACAAATAGCCACAAGGGCTTTTAAAACTTGTAAATTAAAAGAACAATAGAGTAACTAATAACAATGATCGAGCCAACAACCACAACAACACGACGGTGTCGTCATTCTTTCCACCATACTTTTTATGCAGGAAAAACCCTAGGTGTCACTGAGGCTTACAAGGGTGGACGCCCTTATGGAAGACTGTGGGTAGAAACCTTCAGCTTCAAGTTCGAATATGGAGAGCCTGCACAGGAAAAACCTTAGTCCTGTTAGTTACCCTCATTTTCTTTATAAAATAATAATTAAATACTATGCCAAGGAAATTGAAAGGAAAACATTTATGTTTTTACCTGGTGAAACCGCGCAACAATGAAGTCGCGGAATCCACCCGAACCTTTGTTCATTGGACATAAGATGAGGTAAAGCACTGCAAATGGGATAATATAGAACGCAGTGAAAAACCTCAACCATGACTCCCTTCACACTGGTCGCAATCTTTAACACACAGAACCAAAACTCTCTCTGAAAGACACGGCGAAGATAGCCCAAACCACAACACTCTTTACACAAGCGAAAACCACCTCACGATAGTAATCAGTTACTTACTCAACCCTTTACACCAGTTCATAAGGCTCGCAAACGCTTGAACATTTTTTTAATGGAGGTTCGACAGTGACCAGGGCGGCCACGAGCTCACAACTCGACCACCCCTCAATAGAAAAACCAAATACCAACGTGATTTTAGGGTTTGGACAGGGTTTTATGGTAACACAAAGTCAACAAACCTAATCATCAATCACCAACCACATGTCCCAACAAATATTTCGCAATTATGGGTATTGAGCTATAGTCGAAATCCCAATTGCTAATCTGCACAAATCATTGGGTTTTTAAAGTCAAAACCTTAAACATTATTGCATAGTATCAATATTTCTTTCTCCTTGTTATGTTTTCTTCTTCATAAACCCTAGTCTTTGCATTATGGAAAAGTATTCATTAATACTAAGGGACCTATGATTAACTATAATTTATCAATGTTCATCTTGATATGAAATAATGTTTATATTTGGTAGTAATAAGACCATAATGATGGAGATAAATTAGCCCTCCATAAAAAATACTTAACCATATATCTTGGATTTTGTAAGGTGTTCATTTTACAATAGGGTTTTCTGCGTAGTTTAACTATAGCTTAAGCATTTATAAGTTTCCTCTAACACCTACTATTGATAATGATATTATACTAATCAAGGAAAATAAACCAGTTACTTGCATATACCTATTCATAAAAATCTTGAAGCTGGGATTAGTATAATAATACATTTGGAAACTATAATATATCCATTTAATCAAAGGCCCATTTAAAACATGGTTTATGTACCATAGAACTATGTAAGAATACATGACTTAGAAGAATTACTAGCAGAGAGTATATAAAGTTTATAAAGAACTCGAATAGATAAGAATAGTACTATATTCCCATTTCCTAAATAACAAAGATGTAGTTATGAACGCAAGTAGGTATAACATATATTCTCTTTTATAAAATTGTTAGGCCACTATGCTCTTTTTGGCAGAAGTAGAACTGTTCTCAATCTATAACTTCTCAAAAATGAAATATAAGCATATAATTGAAAATACAAGAAGAAAGAATTACTTGGATAAAGTACTAAAGTGGTAAACATAACTGCACATAACTCATCCTTTCACAGTATTGTTTTTACCATCATTTATGCAGTTTGATAACATTAGAAATACCAACAATACCTTCTTCAGGGTCAAGCTGCAAACAAACATTTTACTAGCATTTATCCTATGCTAGTTGGATATTATACTCGATATGGATATTTTACTGGACCAAACTGTTTACCTGTTTAGACCCTATAAAATAACCATTATTCCACTGCGTTAGTTATAAGCTAAGTAAGCCCTGATCTCATCTAAGATGTTTTTCTACTTGACAAAAGAAAGTAATAACACACTTAGTATCAGAGTAAGATGTAGTTTCCTTTTTTACTTACTAAAACATAAATTGTTGTGTTTAACATCCCTAACATAGCACTTCAAGATAAACTAATAAATTATATAGCGCTAAAGAGATATAATGCTCTTTGTTATTAATAACTGTTTGAGTATCCGCTAACAGTTAATGGTTCGTTGGCAATGAAAACCTTGACATTTTATGTTACATGAAAAATTTTAAACTTTTGTGAATGTTTTTTGGGTTATTACATTGGAGATTGAAGTCAAGGAGTACTTGGTTGCAAGCTCGAGATCAGAATACTTCTTTTTTCCACAAGCAATGTAGAGCTAGAATATCCCAAAATCACATTTCAAAAATCTCTTCTATGTCTAGCGATTCTATTAAAGGAATTTCTCAAATAAAACAAGTGGCTGAAGCTCATTTCTAGAACCTATTTAGTGAAGATGGCTACTCAGATTTAGAATTAACAACTGATTTCCTGTCCAACATCCCTTGCATGGTGAGTGAGGAAGAAAATGTTGATATAATGAAGCCTTTTGCAGAACAAGAAATTATTGATGTTATATGGGCTATGGAGACGGATAAAGCTCCATGCTCTTATGGTTTTTCCTTTCACTTTTTCCAAGTTTGCTGGAAAGTTATCAAGAAATATCTTCTCTGGATGTTAAAAGCTTTTCATTTAAAATCCAAAGTGGGTGGATGCACAAATTCCACATTCCTGTCTTTAATTCCTAAATAGGTTAACCCTTCTTCTTTTGATCGATTCAGACCTATTTCTCTATGTAATGCATCTTATAAAATATTCTCTAAACTCTTAGATAATAGGCTCAAACCTCTGCTTGGGAAGTTGATTTCACCTCTTCAAGGTGGGTTTGTCAAAGGGAGGCATATTTTGGACAATGTAATTCAAGTTCAGGAAGCCATGTATTCAAGCTTTAGAAGGAAAGAGAAGGGCATGCTAATCAAACTTGACATTGCAAATGCATTTGACAGGGTAAAGTTTTCCTTTCTATACTCAGTTCTTCATGTTGATGTATTTGTAACTTCAGAATCTATTCACTTGTATATCTTATGTATTGTAACCCGATGTTTATTCTGGGAAGTATCTGTAATGTAATTGAGTTATGTCATGCCCCTATGTTCCGATCTGGAGAGTCAATAATATAATCAAGTCATGTAAATTCATTGAGGTTAAACCTCCATTGTAAGTCAGGGCAATAGTCCCCATAATTGAGTTAAGGTTAACCCTCCTTGTTGATTGAAGGGCAAAGTCCCCACAGTTGTGGGGCACTAGGGTTATTAGACTCTCATAGAGAAGTCGACCATGGTAAATTAATTGTTAAGTAAGGTCAATTTGTTGGAGTGGACATTAAGTGAATGAAGAATATAAATAGAGAGTGAGCCTCTCTCTTTATCACATACACTTACTCAACTGGAGCGCATGAGTGAGAGAGGAGAAGCTCTCTCAAGTGAGAGAGAGAGAGAGAGAACAACAATGGAGATGATCTTTTCTGTCTTTGGGTTTTACTACTACCATTGGTGCTCATTCTATCTCTAAGGAAGTTGTGGGGTTTTCTCCTTTATGGTTTCACCGAGGAAAATTCTTTGTGTCTCTTGTCTCTTGTGATTTTTGATGTGCATGTTATTCTCTCAGATAAGATCCTAGATCATATTGCTTAAATGATAAAAATCTAACATGGTATCAGAGATAACCTGAGAAGAATACTTTGTGCAGTTGCAGAAGCTAGGGATTCTTACTTTTTGGGTCTCTCTCCATAATCCATCAGCAAAGGGATGCTAGGATAACTCTCCATTGAAGGGCGCATCTTTCTCTCGAAGCAGAATTTGATTTTGGGCATTTTCAGTTTTTGCTGCGGGAAGTTAGGGATTACTACAGAAGAGGAATTTTTTAGTGAGCCTAGCATTGGATTACTCTCCTTATCAAAATCAAAGTTTAGAGACCTGGGTCGAGATTTTTGGTTGGGTGAAACTTCGGGAAAGTCAAACCCTAGTTTGACCCTAGGCCTAAAAAACCCTAAAATACTAAAACTGGTAGTTTTGGTAGACTCGCTATATCTCAAGATTTGAGAAGGACCGGGAGCTAAAACTTTCACAGCCTGAAGATATATTCCTGATGTACACTGTGTAAAAGTTTCAGCCTCATTTTCATTATATTCTAGGAGATATGATTCCTCCAATTTAGGGTTCCAACCTCTTCCAGGATTCATCCCTAAATAGGACACTTAAGGAGAATTGCAATATCTTGGGCTACAAATATCCAAATAAAATTTAGCAAGATGTTCTAGATAGGGCACAGACTATATTTTCTGTGGTAAAAGTTTCAGACCTTGAAGGTGAAACAGTGACATGTGGCAGTCCGTACAACTTTGTTATGCTGAACAATCCTGAAACAAGTCACCTTGGGAAAACTCTCATAAGTCCCAATTGGTGAAACCAATTCTAGTCAAACCTATGGTGTTAGAAAGAGGATAGACGAGGTTACCTCAGTAAAAAAATTTAGACATAGAGGAGCAGCAATTCCACAGATATCATAGAAACAATATCAGGCATTTCTGCAGAAGAAATTGGAAAACTAGGGCTTCTTGTTCCGGGAGCTTCCCTCCACTGTTTTCAAAAAAAAGGAGTACATTGGATAGCTCGCCTTGAAGAGGTATATCTTTCTATCCAATCAGATTTGAAAGATTCCAAGTTTTGAAAATTATGGTTTCTCTGACAAACCCTAGATCAGCTAGCTTTGGAACCAGGATGGACACCTCAAAATGGTAAGATCTAATCTTTTGCTATTTACAGTTGAGGTTCTCATTTCAAAATGCCTAATCACACCAACTTGATGACAACCTTGTTGAGGTTGACAACTTCCAAGCATGGAAGTATTGGATCTCACTGGTTCTTCAAGAAAATGAAATTGGACACCTACATAAGTGGAAAGGTTCTAGTTCCAGAGGGAAATGAGGCTAAAAGCCTTACACAATAAGATCATTGTTGATTCAATCACGGATCACCTTATACCACAACTGTCTTCCCTAAAGACACCGAAAGAGATGTTTGACTCCTTGATCAAGCTATTTGAAGGAAAGAACATAAATCGGAAGATGACTTTGAGAAAACAGTTGAAGAATGTGAAGATCCAGAATGCAGAGACCATACTTTACAAGGGTCTCTCAAATCAAAGAACAACTTGAAGCGGTAGAAGAAGAAGTGGAGAATGCAGAAGTTGTGATAACCACCTTGAATGGCCTCCCAGGATCATGGGATTCATTCATTCGAGGAATGTATGCCAGAAGGAAGTGATTACCTTCAGTAGACTCTAGGAAGAGTGAACAGAAGAAGAAGCTCAACTCATAATAAGAGAAGATGAGATGGGAGCAACTGAAGATCTAGCTCTCGCAATTCAAAGAAGATCCCTCAAGTGATGATGAATATGGAGAACTCAATTCTTGAAGAACCTCTTATCCATATTAAGCATTTGGATGAGAAATGATGCTATTATGAATGAAGAAGATGATGAAGCTAAAAGAAGGAGTCTACCCACGAAACAAATAAAGATAAGTATTCAACTGTCATTTCATGATATTGTTTTGTTATGCATTTGTTTATATTCAGTTGATGTATTATGCATGATAGAATGTTTGCATTAATGACAGTATACTACTAATATGCATGTGATGGGTAAGTATCCCACAGTGCTATACAAATCTCCATTGCTACTTATCTAGAATGAAACCTCTTTGCTCACATAGGATTAGTGCACAATCTCAATATTGTCATGGTAGACATGGAAGGCATCTAGAAAGTTTCCATAAGATATGGATGAATGTTGTATTGTATAAAATAGTTGCATGATTATATCTTAATGCAAAATCATTTTTCATTATGAACATACCTTATGAAATGTTTCTAACCATACAACTAATGCATTTGACCTTTAGGGAAGATCGCGTACAATCACCTACAAGAAAAGAAGGATGAGACTTGTTCCGAAGAACAAGTGACGACAGTTCAAGAAAGAATCCAAGATGAAGAATAATATGACGATACTTTCAAAGAAAGAAGAAATCTCAGACACAGTACAGTTATGCGACACTGTTGAGCGACATCATTGATGCAGAGCCTTCCAGCTATGAAGAAGTAGCCAAGAAGAAAGGGCAGGAGAGTACTAGTTCAAGAAGAATGATGTCTAGGATGCAGCATCGAGACCTGAAGGGAAGTCCGTAGTATCTTCCATATGGATCTACAAGATCCAACATGCAATAGATGAAAACATCGTGGGATACAAGGCAGGATTCGTAGCACGAGGCTTCTCACGGAAAGAAGGCATAGACTACGAAGAGACATTTGCATCTAGTGGGAGTTGAGGCACATGACAGGTAGACTCATGTGAGCAAATTAAAGAAGACCTTGTACTAGCTCAAAAGACACCCATGGGATAACACATACATGAGGAGCTTGATGAAGATCTTAACCTTTGCTACAAGGTTGAAGATGAAATCCTGTAGAGGATGACAAGCTCACAGATGGGTGAGAGAAGAACGTTTTCAAGATAGAGGATCTTGGTATCCAGTGACCCTAGATGGATACATAGAATAATAGTAGCAGAGGAAGCTACTTGTCACTCCAGTACAGGATACATAGAGTACGAAAGGCAGAGGGAGAATAATGCTTCGTTTCAGAGGGAGTGACTGCAGAAGATCCTGAGGTTCGACATGGTACGTCATGATGGACAGATTACTGATGACTCTAGGATTTACCTTTGCTTCAAGGTTGAAGGCGGAAGACCAATGATGATCCTGTTATATGTCGATGACTTGTTCCTGATAGGAAAATAGGAACTCGTTAGAGATGCAAGAAGGAGACTTGCTGTCGAGTTCAAGATGAAGAACTTGGCGATGATGCACTACTTTCTAAGCATGGAGGTGTGGCAGAACGCAGATGGAATCTCCCTGGGACAAGGGAAGTATGCAATACAGATCCTGAAGAGGTTCGGGATGATGGACTGCAAGGCCATGACCACACCTATGGCATCGAACCTGAAGCTATTGAGTGATGCTTCATCAGATTCAGTTGATGCCACGATGTATCATTAGATGATTTGTTCCTTGATGTACCTGACGAATACAAGACCATATATTTGCTTTGTTGTGAACACATTGAGACATGTTCACCTGATGATTGCAAAGCATGCAGTGAGGTACCTGAAGGGTACAGTTGAGTATGGGCTCAAATATGATACGAATCTGAAGATTAACATGGAGGGTTATGTGGATTCGAATTGGGCAAGCAGTGCCATTGATAGGAAGAGCACTTCTTGGTTTAGCAGGAAGCAGTCCTATGTGGCACTGAGTACAACTGAAGCAGAGTATGTCATAGCTTGTTCGACTAGTTGTGAGGCAGTGTGGCTGAGGAAGCTATTATCTTATTTATTTGATCTGAAGTTGGATGTTACTTGTATATATTGTGACAACCAAAGTTGCATGAAGTTGTCAGAGAACCTGGTGTTCCATGGCAAGTCGAAGCATATCAAGATCAAATATCACTATATCAGAGATATGGTGCAAAGACGAGTAGTGAAGCTCCAATATGTTGCGACGAACGAGCAGATAGCTGACGTGTTGACCAAACCATTAGCTAGAGTGAAGTTTGAGTACTTCAGGGAGAAGCTTGGTGTTCTCTAGATCGAGGTTCCCTCCAAAGGGAAGTGATGAGTCTGTGAGCCTTTATGACATGGTGGTAGACTGGGCCTCCCATGTTCAGATATAAGTGTAGAGCCCTTTTCTCGGATAATAGATGGTGTGTCCTATCATGCTAGTAAATATAAGTGTTGAAGGCCATTCTCTGGGAGAATGGAGGCACCTGGTTGGTTACCAGGAAATTGATTCAGTCTGGGACTAAAGTTCAACTTAGTGTTGAGAAGCCATTCTCTAGGAGAATGGAGGCACCTGATCAGTTACCAGGAAATTGATTCAGTCTGGGACTGAAGCTCAGCTTAGTGCTGAGAAGCCATTCTCTGGGAGAACGGAGGCACCTGGTCAGTTACCAGGAAATTGATTCAGTCTGGGACTGAAGCTCAGCTTAGTACTGAGAAGCCATTCTCTGGGAGAATGGAGGCACCTGGTCAGTTACCAGAAGATTTGATTCATTCTAGGACTGAAGCTCAACTTAGTGTTGAGAATCCATTCTCTGGGAGAATGGAGGCACCTGGTCAATTACCAGGAAATTTGATTCAGTCCAGGACTAAAGCTCAGCTTAGTGCTAAGAAGCCATTCTCTGGGAGAATGGAGGCAGCCATTCTCTGGGAGAATGGAGGCACCTGGTCAGTTACCAGGAAATTGATTCAGTCTGGGACTAAAGCTCAGCTTAGTGCTGAGAGGCCATTCTCTGGGAGAATGGAGGCACCTGGTCAATTACGAAGAATTTGTTTCAATCTGGGACTAACACTCAGCCTAGAGCTGAGAGCCATTCTTTGAGAATGAAAAATGTAAGTGTTGTTCCTTTCTTTGGATAGTAGATGGTGTGTACTGCTATGCCAGTAGATGTAAGTGCTGAGCCTTTCCTTGGTTGATAGATGGTGTGTCCTATCATGCTAGTGGATGTGAGTGTTGGGCCTTTCTGACATGGTGGTGGATGTGTTCCTCTAATGGTCAGATGTAAGTGTTGGGCAGGCTTTTCTGACTGGGTCAGACTTAAGTGCTGAAGAAGATGAAGACCTACATGGAGGCTAGGCCTACAACCAACATGAAAAAGAGATGGCTATGTAGAACTTCCTGTGACGAGTAGAATTGAGATAGAACCAGTGATGATCCAAACCCAGTGATGATCCAGCAGTGATGATCCAGATCCAATGATGATCCAGATCCAATGATGATCCAGACTTGAAGATGAAGATGACTTGAAGATGAATATGACTTGAAGATGAAGATGACTTGAAGAAGATGACTTGATGATGATACAGAGAAGAAGACTTGTGCTAATAAATTGTGTTGAGAGAATACCTTCCTAGTTAAGAGGGAGTGTTGATGTATTTGTAACTTCGGAATGTATTCACTTGTATATCTTATGTATTGTACCTCGATGTTTATTTCGAGAAGTATTTGTAATGTAATTGAGTGATGTCATGCCCCGATGTGCCGATCGAGAGATTCAATAATATAATCAAGTCATGCAAAGTCATTGAGGTTAACCCTCCATTGTAAGTCGGGGCAATAGTCCCCACAATTGAGTTAAGGTTAACTCTCCTTATTGATTGGAGGGCAAATTCCCTGCAGTTGTGGGGCACTAGGGTTATTAGATTCTCCTAGAGAAGTTGGCCCTAGTAAAGTAATTGTTAAGTGAGGCTGACTTGTTGGAGTGGGCATTAAGTGAATGAAAGAATATAAATAGAGAGTGAGCCTCTCTATTTATCACATACACTCACTCAACTGGGGCGCATGAGTGAGAGAGGAGAAGCTCTCTTAAGTGAGAGAGAGAGAATAGCTGTGGAGATCATCTTTTCTGTCTTTGGGTTTTACTACTGCCATTGGTGCTCATTCTATCTCTGAGGAAGTTGCGGGGTTTTCTCCTTTATGGTTTTCCCAAGCAAAATTCTTTGTGTCTCTTGTCTCTTGTGATTTTTACTGTGCATGTTATTCTCTCGGATCAGATCCTAGATCATATTGCTTAAATGATAAAAATCTAACACTTCGTTCTTTTGGCTTTAGCCTTGCCTTTATAAATTTGATAAAAGCATGCATTGATAAACCTTGGATAGGGCCATTAGTAAATGGCAGGCAACAAATTTCTTTCAAGCAACCAAGGGTCGTCGTCAGAGCTGTCCTCTTTCGTTGTTTCTGTATATTCTTATGGCTGATCCTTTAAGTAGAAAGTTAACAGCATGGAAAAATGCTAGGATCATCCTGGGCATAACTTCATCAGCTGGAGTAGAACCTATTAACCATGCCCTCTTTGCAGATGATACTTTGCTTTTGGGAGGGGCTTCTTTAAAAATGGCAAGAGTTTTTTTAGACATTATGAATCATTTTTGTATCATTTCAGGAGCACTTATTAATATTCGTAAGAGTGTCATGTATTGTTGGAATGTGGATCAATCAACAGTTGCAAACATTTCATAGATTTTGGGTTTTGAAGGATTTGCTTCTTGGGACAAGGTTAAATATTTGGGTCTTCCATTAACCCTAGGGAAAACTACCCTTCTCTCTGGTTGTATATCATTGGCAAGTTAAAAGCTAAGATTGCCTCGTGGCGTGGCCACTGGCTGACAAAGGCAGGGAAGCTCATATTCATAAAGTCAATTCTCTCAACCCTTCCTATCTACCAGTCATCTCTTCTCCTAGCTCTGAAAAAGACCATGGATCAGATATCCAAACTACTCATATACTTTCTTTGGAGAGGTGGGAAAAAAAATCTAAACCGTATGCATCTGGTAAAATGTGAAATTGTAAAAAGGCATGCCCTTAAAGGTGGACTTCAAATCAGAGATCCAATCGGTAGGCAAATTGCTATGGCAACTATTCTCCAATAAAAAGCACCCGGTGAGCCAAAATTTCTGGAAAAAATATCTTCATGGAGGAACTCTAAGAAATTTTCAAATGGAAAATACTCCAAAAGGCTCTATTATTTGGAATTTATGTAGAAGATGTATTGAATTTTTCTCTCGGCATCTATTCAGAATTCCAGGAAATGGTAGAGAGACATTCTTGTGGGAAGATAAAATTTTAGGGAATGCTCCTCTAAAGTCAGATGTAACTTTCAATGAGATTCAGAGTTGGTTAGTCGATAAAGACCTCCATCAAATTTCTGATTTCATTTCCTGGGATTACAAGGGACATTCGGAGGTGTGGTCCTTCCCAAAACTGCCAGATCGTGTTCCTATTTTGCATGCTCAGCATCAATCGTTGGTGGAGAAATTATTAGGCATGGCTCCAATTCATATCTCATGCAAGGACACGTGGGGTTGGGGTCCCATAGGCGTATATTCTACTGCTGAAGGGTACAAGGTTTTACAGAAATTGCAGACCTATTTGCTGCCCTCCTCTGGCTCTCTCGACGCAGCCTGTTGGAAGCTGGTTTGGAATTCTCCCAGCATTCCAAAAGTAAATTTTTTTACTTGCACTATTATGCATCAGAAAGTTGTAACCGACGGAAATTTGTTAAAACGAGGTTTCTTGGGTCCTTATAGATGTTGCTTTTGTCTTCAAATTGTCGAGACTTCAGCTCATATCTTTGTTGGATGTGCTTTTGCTCAAGAAGTTTGGGCTCTTTTTATGCGTGGGTTTCCTTCTTATGCTCCTCTAAATTCTGACCCTGTCATTCGTTTTAAAAGCTGGCAGTCAAGGTATCCAAGCTCTTCAATCAGTCTAGCATGGAGGAAAATATGGCAATCCATTCCCAAATTTGTATGGTGGAAAATTTGGCTTGCAAGAAATGATTTGATTTTTAACAGTAAAATTTCAAAGCCTGAAATTGTAGCTTTAAAAGCTAAGGCTTTTCTTTTGGAAGTAGTGGGAAATCCTCAACTTGAAGAAATTAAATTAGAAGCTGAGCATAAATGGTTGGGATCGAGGCAAGAGGATAAAGTTAAGTTGGGATCGAGCAAGCCATTTATTAAACCAATTTGGCAGATTAGAATTCTAGAGAAGGGATTTTCAAAATGGTGGCAATTGAAAATAAAGTCTCAATCTTCTTCGATGGAGCGTCAAAAGGAAATCCAGGGAAAGCTGGAGCAGGGGGTTTGATCTATAAACCTGGTGGAATGATAGAAAGAATCTTCAGCTGGGGAGTAGTGTGGAAATTGAACCCATTGTTAGAACAATTACACTCACATCACTTGCCAATTACACATGCAAAATTACTCACAAAAGAGACTGAATATGGAGCTGAACACTAAACTGTATTGGATAAGTGTACAATAGCCAACCCTGTGAAGTCATAGCCTGCCACAATAAATAATTACATGAGGGATTCGAATGCATGAAGATGCCATTCAAATCTAGTCAAAAGCAGGCTTACTAAATCTAAGCAAATCCCCCATAGGTGCATAAAGCAATTTCAAAAACTGTCTAGGAGCTCACGAATTGGAAAAATCAATTAGGCAAGCTAATAGTGGATGGAAGGACAACTCATACATGATTTTCATAGGAGAAAAGAGTGGAGGATGTGGAGGACAAAAAACAAGTTAACTTCACCTAGTCAAGCTTTCCCATTTGCCTTAAAACACTGAAAAAGCAGGCAATAAAGCAGAAAAAAGCAGACATGCGCTAGGGAGGCCACGAATAAAGTAGATTTGATTCCAGGAGGTTTCCCAAGTGCTCCATGACCCAAAATTAGCAAGTTTGACCACTATGGATGTGTAGATGACAACTTGCATAAGGTGGAATATGGAAACTAGGCAAATAAGACAAAAATGGATTAATTAATGTCTAAGGTAGCTAACTATGGGTTGATTATTCTAACACCCCCCCTTAAGCCTGAATTATGAGTAAAATATCAGAAAATTATAGGGCCTAGCAACAAGGCTTAGTCACCCTTTACATACTGCATGTCCATTTAACCAAGGAAAGAGGCAAAAACCCAGTGGGAAAATCCTCCCTTAAACATGGACTATAAAACAAAATTTGGAAATCTTGTCATCCCTCATGCTTCACAGCATGATGAGAGTGATTTGAGATTGTTGAATGTCTTCTCACAAAATGCTTTGGTGAAGATATCGGCTACTTGTTCTGAAGATGAACAGAAGAGTAGGTGAATGGTGCCATCATGCACAAGCTATCTGATGTAGTGCATATGGATCTCAATGTGTTTGGTTCTCTGCTTCTAAACTGGATCATTGCATATTCGAATGGTACTCTGATTATCACAGTAGATAGTAGTTGAGTATTCTAATTCGAAGCCACACTCTCCAAGTAACCCCTGCAACCATAAACATTGAGTTGCTGCATTTACAACTCATCTGTACTCTGCTTCTATAGATGAGAGTGCAATGGCACTCTGTTTCTTAATTGACCAGCTGATTGGCCCTTCTACAAGCATGAACACATATCCTGATGTTGACTTTCGATCTGTGCTGTCACCTGCCTAATCACTGTCAGTAAACCCAATCAAATCAAGATCAGATTTAGCTTTATAGAAGATCCCATGTGTCTTTGTTCCCTAAACAAAGTTAAGGATCCTTTTGGATGCTTTCCAATGGATCTCATGAGGCTTATCCATGTATCTAGAAGCCACACTTACTACATAAGAAAGATCAGGTCTAGTATGTGTAAGATACAACAAACATCCAATCAATTGCCTATACAGTGTATTGTTTACCATAGGTGAAGAATCAGCTTCTTCAAGCTTCACTCCTGAAAGGAAAGGAGTCTTGCTTGACTTGCAATCCTTCATTCTGAATTTGTTCAGCAAATCCAAGGCATACTTGAACTGGTGCACCTTGATTCCAGCTTTGGTTTGAGCAATCTCAAGCGGGCTCAATAGCCCCAAATCTGTCATGGAGAAGGCTTGGTTCATTGCACCCTTCAAGGAAGCAATTTCATCCTTTGAGCTTCTTGTAATGAGAAGGTCATCAACATATAAAACAATGATCATTAATGAACCATTAATCAACTTCAAATAGACAATTGGATCTTATTTGCATTGAACAAAATTCAGTGATAGCAGAAAGCTATCAATCTTGGCATACCAAGCCCTGGGGGCTTGCTTAAGCCCATACAATGACTTCTTTAGCCTGCACACAAGAGATGGTTTAGTAGCAAATCCTTGAGGCTGCTACATGTATATCTATTCAATGAGATATCCATTCAGGAAAGCACACTTCACATCCATGTGATGTAATTCCCATTGCTTTGAAGCTGCAATGGCTAAGGCTAGCCTGATGGAGTCCATCTTTGCCACTGGTGCAAAGGTCTCATTGTAGTCTATGCCATGAACCTATGAGTAGCCCTTGGCTACCAATCTAGCCTTATACTTCAGAGGTGAACCATCAGCAGCAAATTTGGTCTTGTACACCCACTTACACTAAACTAGCTTCCTCCCTGGGGGAAGATCAACCAGCTCCCAAGTGTTGCTCTTCTAGAGTGAGTTGAACTCTTCCTTCATGGTTGCTTGCCATCTTGGATCTTCTGCTGCATCTTCATATGTCTGAGGATCTGATTCAACCATCAGATAGCATTTCTCAGCAAACATAGGATCTTTCATGCATAGAGCACTCTCAAATTGAGATCTAGTCCTCCTAGGGTCATTAGGATTTCCAACTAGTTCTCTAGCTGCATGAATGGTCTTGGCTGCCCATTTTGGCCTTGTAGGGCTGTTAGGATCTGCAATGAAATCATCACTATCAGACATATCAGAATCAGCATGTTCAACTATCTCTTCACTTACATTCAGAGGTTCTGGTGGTGAAGAGGATTCTCCAACTTCCACTGCTGCTAGGGGCTCCTCTTGAAACTGAACACACCTTTCAATGAAGGATTTGTTTGTGCTCAAATTGATCAGCTTGTACCCTTTTGAATCTTCAGAGTACCCAACAAATAGACACTCTTGGCTTTGGGGCTGCAAAGCCTTTCTCTTTTCTGTTGGAATTCTAGCCCAAGCCCTTGAGCCAAAAATCCTGAAATGGGTCACATCTGGCTTGTGCCCACTCCATGCTTCGAAAGGAGTCATACCATCAAGCTGTTTATGAGGCACCCCATTCTGGATATAGGCTGCATAGTTTATAGCTTCGGCCCAGTACTTTGGTGGCAAAGTCTTAGCCTCCATCATGCAGGTTGCCATCTCTTTCAGTGATATGTTCTTCCTCTCAGCAACACCATTCTGTTGTGGTGTGTAAGGGATAGAATGCTGCATCTAAATACCTGCATCTGCACAATATTGAATAAACTCAGACTTGACATACTCACCACCATTGTCAAATCCGAGGACCTTGAGTTTCCTCCCAGACTGGTTTTCAACCAAAGCCTTAAAGACTTTGAAGAGGCCAAAAACTTCAGACTTGTGTTTTAGGAAGTAAACCCAGCAATACCTGGAAAAGTCATCTATGAAAGTCAATGCATATTTGGCCTGACTCATGGACATATGAGGGAATGGGCCAACAACATCACTGTGGATCAACTCAAGAGGTGCAGAGGTTCTCTCATGACTAGCTCTCTCAAATTTATGCTCTGGGTGTTTTCCTAGGATGCAACCTTGGCAGACTCCTTTGGAAAATTTTATCTTGGGTAACCCTATGACCATTTCTTTTTCACTAAGATCAGAAAGATACTTGTAATTTAGGTGGCCAAATATTTCATGCCAAAGCTTGCTTGCCTCATTAGCATGAATCAGAAGAGCAGAGGGGTTTGAGTAGGGTAGGAAGTGTGAGAACATGTATACCTTCGAAGTATGATTTGCAACTCCTTTTGCAATGACTTTACCACTTGAGATCTCTGTGATCTCAACTTCATCAAGGGAGAATATGACCTTCTTTGGAGACCTTGTGTGGGTCAACTGATACACTGATAAGAGGTTAGAGGCAAGACCTGGAACATACAACACATTATTGAACTTACCATGGTCAAGATCAATCCTCCTTTTGCCCAGACTTTCAGTGAGAGAGTCATATGCCAGTACTATTGGTGGACCTTTCGACATGTCAAGTGAGGTGAATGCCTCCTTGGTTGAAACCATATGTCTTGAAGCTCCAGAATCAATGATGAAACTAGGTGAGCTTGATGTGCCAGCAACCAATGCATGAACTCTCTCTCTGTCTTCTAAACTTGATCCTCCTTCCCTCTTCTTTGAGCTGTCTGGAAGGGAGATGCCATTCTTCTCCAGGAGTTGGGTCAGCATGTCTATTTGCTTCTTCATGCAGGAGCTCTCAGAATGATTGCCCTTACTGTAGTATGCGCACTTGCTCATTTCTCCTTTGTTGTTCTTCTTCTGGTAGTTCTTCTTGGAACCTTAAGGCTCCTCTAGAGACTTGTTCTTGTCTCTCTTTTGCTCAGGTGGCTTTTTAGCTTTCTTTTTGCTTTTTTAATCCACCCTTGAATCTCCAGCAACCAAAGCTTGGTCTTTGGATGGTTTGATGGTGCCCATCATCACCAATTTATCTTGTTCTTGTGTGAGAGATTCCATGAAATCTGCAAGGCTAGGCATCTTCCAGGCTCGAGCTGTCAACTTTGTGGCATAGAAGGTCGAAACAAACACTAAATAGTCAGGGCCAAGCTTCGAGAGTATGGCCAAGACCAGCTGATAATCCTTCTTTTTGATCCCACATTGTTTTAGCTGCAAAACAAGTGCTTTGAACTTGGGAAAATAGAGTTGCAGGGATTCAAAGCTATTTGGACTCAGGGAGATCAATTCATTTTCAATTTGATGTCCCCTCATCTCATCTGTCTTTCCAGAAAGATCAACAAGCTTCTCCCATACTTCATTCGGTGATGTCAATCCATCAAGATGGAAAAGGAGGTCTCTGGATATACTCAGACACAAGAGACCATAGGCCTCGTCCCTCTTGTTGTGCCATTTTATATTCTCTGCAGCTGCATTGGGCTCTGCTCCTGTTGCCATAGTCACTCTGTAGAGGCCTTTCACTCTCAACAATATCTCTCCATCTTTGCTTTCCATTCAAAGAAATTAAATGGAGTCAAGATGATCTTCTGAGATTGATCCATAACTCAGAAATTGTCCCGTCAGTCAGCAGAATGCTCCCAGTCAATGATGTCGAACCTGCAAAACAAATTGGAAGGAGAGAAATCGATCTACAAAGGCTCTGATACCATGTGGAAATTGAACCCAGTGTTATAACAATTACACTCACATCAATTGCCAATTACACATGCAAAATTACTCACAAAAGAGACTGAATATGGAGCTGAACACTAAACTGTATTGAATAAGTGTACAATAGCCAACCCTGTGAAGTCATAGGCTGCCACAATAAATAATTACATGAGGGATTCGAATGCATGAAGATGCCATTCGAATCTAGTCAAAAGCAGGCTTACTAAATCTAAGCAAATCCCCCATAGGTGCATAAAGCAGTTTCCAAAACTGTCTAGGAGCTAACGAATTGACAAAATCAATTAGGCAAGCTAATAGTGGATGGAAGGACAACTCATACATGATTTTCATAGGAGAAAAGAGTGGAGGATGTGGAGGACAAAAAACAAGTTAACTTCACCTAGTCAAGCTTTCCCATTTGCCTTAAAACACTGAAAAAGCAGGCAATAAAGCAGAAAAAAGCAGACATGCGCTAGGGAGGCCAGGAATAAAGCAGATTTGATTCCAGGAGGTTTCCCAAGCGCTCCATGACTCAAAATTAGCAAGTTTGACCACTATGAATGTGTAGATGACAACTTGCATAAGGTGGAATATGGAAACTAGGCAAATAAGACAAAATGGATTAATTAATGTCTAAGGTAGCTAACTATGGGTTGATTATTCTAACAAGTAGGACATCTTTCAAATAACCAAGCAAAATTATACGCACTTCTAAAATCTTGCCAACTTGCAAAGGCAGCGGGACACAACAACATTCAATTTTTTGGAGATTCTGAAATCATCATAAAAGCTTTAAATTCTGATACAAAGTTCAACGATCTAAGTTTGAAAGTTACCATGCAAAGGCTGCACTACATTTTAATTGATTGTGCTTCAGTTACTTCTTATCACATTCTTCGTGATTTAAATAAGTTGGCAGATTACAAAGCCAATCAGGGATGCCTACTTTCTACAGGAATGTTAAGTTTGAATGATGGTCCTAGCTCGATGAATCCTATTCCTTGATATAGAGAAGAGATTTTTTGTTTCTAAGAAGTGGATTTTATGGAACAATTGTAATTGGGCGAAGGCCCATTCAATTCTTTATCAATAAAAATGAAAACAAAAAACAAAAAAATTAATCGTTTTCGTAAAAAAAAAAACATGTGTACCGTACACGGTGCGCTTAAATGATTTAAATGCACCGCATTTATTAAATTTTAAAATTTAATATAAACTATTGACGGTGCGCCTATGGCACGTCAGAGCATCGATACTGGTGCAATGATGTGCCCAATGAGCACCGTAAAATTATGTATTTTGGCACTCAAATTTATACTATTCACTTGTCAATGGATTTAGTTGAAGTAAGCGCAATGTTAACTATGTGTTCACTTAAATAAAACACACCGTACTTTAACAAATGTAATTGTTTATTGAAAATATGTTCACGGTGTGCCTATGGCACGTTAATGCACCGACCCCAATGCATTGACTTGCCTTAGGTCACCACATTTATTAAATTTTAAAATTTAACATAAAACTATTGACGGTGGGCCTATGACATGTCATAACATTGGTACCGGTGCAATAACATGCCAAAGGAGCATCATAAAATGATGTATTTTGACAGTATGATTTATACTATTCAGTTGTCGATGCGTTTAGTTCTAGTAAGCATAATGCTAATGGTGTGTTCACTTATAATACACATGGTAGTTTAACAAATGTAATTGTTTATTGAGAATATGTTCACGTGCACCTATGGCACGCCAGTGCACTGGCATGCCCTAAGCGCACCATATAATTTTTATTTTTATTTTTTTAGGTATTGTTAACCAATGTATTTGATACATTTGAGTGCACTATAAGCGCAGCTCTCCAATATTGAACGCATCGATTACCATTTCAATGTTTTTATATAATTTTTACGATGTGGCAGTGCGTTCGAGCCGTTTGGCTCACACCGTCTGTGGTGCGCCCTGTAAATTTTTTTAAGGTGCACTACTTGGTGGTGGGAACCGAAAGGATTGAACGCATCACACAAAATTTTAATTTTTTTTTCCAAAATTGGACAATTTTAATATCAATTCCAAAACGCAATTTGCTAAAAAATTAAATTATGAAGTAAGTATCAATTTACCTGCTAAACAACTCGTTAGGAAGACATCCTGACGATGTATTGAAAATTTGAATTTTTTCCCATTGTTTGAAAAAATTCAAACTAGAAGCAACATCCAATAGGAAAGAAGAATTTGTCCACGTGGACCACAGATGTCAAGGTGTCCAAGTGGGTGAAATGCAACACCAGGCTCAAAACAAACTGAGGATGGTAAAAATGAGTTTTACCCTATAGTTTTTTTTTAAATAAACCTTATTTTGGTGTGGCTGACAAGAGTGCACATACGTGCGCCCAATAATCAATACGCACCGAAGAGTAGGGTTTTTTAATAAAAAATTAATAGGTTTTTCAATGAATTTATATTTTTTATTTTTTATATAAAAATAAACGATGCATTTTTTCCTTTGAAATGCACCGGGGCGTTTCAGAATATCTAGCGCACTGGTTATTTGTTTTCGAAATTTTGCAAGATCTGTCCATAAGAGTATATTAATTGCGCAGTGTCTTATTGTCTATGGAACACAATGGGTGTTTTATTATAAAATGCATCAGTGCATGTCGTTTCAAGTAACACACCGTGCTAGGGGTGTTAAAATAAAATGAGTTTAAAAAAACATCGATAGTTTTTTCCTAGAGCGATGTAATAGAATTTGCGGTTGGGCCTATGCATAATGTGTAAACATGCATTGGTGCATTTTTTGATGAAATGCACCAAATAAAAACATCCGCTAAGACCTTCGGTAGCTCACCTTGAATCAAAACAGTTTTTTGGGCTCTTTTTTTAGGGGTTTCTGCTATAACCTCCATTAGAGGGCCTTTTTCTTGTAGTAGACAGAGAAAACCTTCCAAGAGGGGGACTTGGTATACTTAAGGTTGCGACCAAGGTTCTATGTCCCGTATAGAGTTGTGAGGAGGATTGATGAAGTTGCTTATGAGTTGGAGTTACCTGTAGGAAGTAAGATACACAATGTGTTCCATGTATCTTGTCTTAAGAAGGAAGTTGGCCAACAAGTGGCAATTTCAAAGGAGATTCCTCCACTTGATGATGAAGGACACTTGGTACTTATTCCATAAAGAATTTTGTAGGTTTAAGAGAGGAGGTTGAGAATTCGGACCATTAAGAAGTATCTTGTGCAATGAGAAGGTTTCCCAGCGAAGATGCAACTTGGGAAGGTGAACAAATCTTGCAGCATCGAAGATTGCAGTTGCTTGAGGACAAGCAATCATGGGAGGGGAGGGTTGTAATGTCCCGTTCTTAGTGACATATATATCCATCCACTAACCCATTAGTTTCCCATGGGTTTGAGTGGAAAGGTCAATTAATTAAAACTGTGAATTAATTGGCCTATAATTACTATGCACAATTAAATTAAAACTATGAAAGGGCGATGTAGGTCCACAATTTTGAGTAATTAATTATCTAATATTTGTGTAGTAACTATAAATGGTCTAGTTGGCTCAAGAGGGTGCCTAGGAGGTCAAGTGGGGCCCATATGAGGTGTCTCTCTCACAAAAAAGGAAAAAGATTGAGAGAAGTAGGAAAAAGCATGAAAGCAAAGCAAAGGCTGGAAAAGCAACACGATTCATATTTTTTCTATTCCAAACTCCAAAAGGAAAGCATACAACAAAGGAAAAAATCAGGAGGGCCCATTTGAGGAAAGGATGGACCACCTGACATGAGAAAAATCACCAGAAAAGCAAGAGGGCACACTTGAGGAAAGGAGGATCACTTGGCATCATAAAATCACCGAAAAACAAAGCAGTTTTGAATGACACAAATATCAATGAGGTTGTACCCATTGGATTAAGTTTTTTTGGCAAGTTTTGATTGAGATTGGAGTATCTAATGGCTTCTCTATTGTTGGGAAATGCGCCCCTTGCGACAGTAAAGAGACGTGCCCCTTTGTAACCTGAACTAGTTTGAGTGTTTGATAGCATTTCAGCCGATGATCGAGGAGAAGGACACTCACTCCTTTGCATAGAGCTTATGGCAAACTTCTACATTGTTCTCAATGACTCGTCCATTTCCAGTTCGAGCCTTCATGTTCCAGTATTTGCAGCTTCCATCTACAGTGTGTTTCAACAACTATTTTTCATAGTTTTTTGTGTGAGTAATATTGTTGGTGCGTTCGAGTGAGCATTTAAGGATGTAATTACAACCTTGTAATGTACTAAGCTTGCATTTAATAATGAAAATCAATTTTTTGTGTTCCTCTCCTTCGATTTTGTATTTTCCTTCAATATCTCATCATTTTTATGTGCTCAAAACTAGTTAAAATTGACATTGTTTAACATTCTTGGAAAACACTTGCCTATTGAGCTTCCAAATATCAATCTAAGTGTTGTTGCAGGGAGTAATATGTAAATTGGTCCCTGCGCAAGCATCATATCATAAATTCGAAACATTTAGGTGCTATTCAAAATTGTTTGGAAATATGCAATTTCTTTCTTTTGGGAATCGATATTGCACTAGTAAAGAATTCCTCAGCATTGCCTGCACCTTCAGCCATGAACCATCATACTTGAAGTATCCATGACCCTGATGCAAATAAGTTGTCTTCAGGTTTGCACCATAAGCCTGTAACACCACGGTTTTGACCCCATTTGCATTAAAATGTATATGATGTAAATATTGTATTTAATCATGGTGTGGAGCTAAAGGCAAAGACCCAACCGTCGATTTAGTGTTATGTTTCAACAATTAAAATCAATACCAATAGTATCGTGCTAGCTGATGGCACAATATATTTTGGACATCATGTAAATATGCAATTTAATTAAAATACCCACAACCAGCTATGTTAATGCAACATTAAAGAGACGGGGGCATGATTTCCTAAGGAATAGGGAGGGAAATATTAAAACCTTTGAGCCAATGGGGAAAACCCATCAAACTGTCAACTACCCATTTTGTTTTTTGTGCCCAATCATTTATTTCTTCTAGAAGTGGTTGAGTTAGTTAATGCATGGGGATGGGAAGAGTATGGCTGTCAAATTCGAATTTGAGAAGCCATCAGATTTTGGAAAATGTGTTTTTGACTTATGGGCCAAGTAAACGCCCAAAAATGCTACCCAACCCATAATGCATTCATGTCCTCCATACCTCATGACTGTGGAAGCTTGCAGAGCTCTCTCATTCATGTTTTTTGTCTACCTGTATGTTTTCCCTCACGTGGCCAACAATTTTCTTCATTTTTCCCCATGGTTGGGAAGTTGTTTTGGTAATGATCAAGGCCTGGGCTCTCTCCTAGATGTTTTGTTGTTGTTTCCACATTCACACGGTTGGGGAATTTCATTTTTTTGGTGTTGCACAGTCAATGGGAGAGTAGATCCACGAATTGGGGGATTGAAGGGGCCATTTTTGCCCACGTAAAGCCCAAAGAACATTTCTGAAATGGATTGCTCATCCTGGGTTATTTTTCCCCATTCACCATTATCAAATTTGGTTCCTAAGACGTTTTTCCTCAACCCCAAAACTTGTATTTTGTGTGTGTGCATCCTGTGTTTTGGTCTGAACTGGTTTGGAGTGGAAGAGGGAAGAATTAGCTCGATTAACCTAGTGTAGATAGGAACCACACAGAGAGATCAAGAGGGGCTGGTTATTCTTTCATGCACACCTTGAAGAGCATTGCAAGGGAAGGCATAACCCGAGGGATTGTGTAGAAGATAAGGGGATGTTTCCTTGTGTTTGGTGTGTAGGTGTTGGGAAATCCAAGCCAGATCTTGTGTAGGTGTCCATAGCTCTGTGAATGAGCTCACTAGCTTAGCAATTCAACCTTTCACATCCTTAGCAGCTTGATAAACCCAAATGTAGTTTTGGCTTGGCTAAATTTTAATATATGCTTGGCTATGTGTGAGCCTGCTGTAGTTCCCTTATTCCTTGGAGAAATCATGCCCAGCTTGGGGGTGGCAGTTCTACTGAGATATTGATGAGCACAATGGCCTATGGTTGGGTGGAATGTTGCAACGACATAGCTGGTTACGGGAAGCTTCTTTTCAAGATAAGTATTTCTTGTGTTTAGTCTTTGCAACAGTATTTGTTTGTTTTATGAATTATGATGAACATGATGAATGCTTGAATAAATGTATTTGCTTCCATTGTAGATTGCATTACTCATCTGTGTATGATTTTATGTTCAATGCATTTTATTATTCATGTTCATGGGGCTTAGATCCCTGCTTAAATGATAGCAGCAGTGCCATAGTCGCGTCCTCTCGGGCGGGAGGGGACATGAAAAAGCTATTGAATCCCACATAATTATTGGGGATATTGCCTCCTGTCACTTTTGTGGTCTGCTTAGGGGTGATGTGCTCGAAAAATGTGCAATCTATCGAGGACAAGTCCTATAGTGAATCTTCCTAACTGTCTTTCTGAGTGTCATCGATGTCAATGGGAAGCCTACAAGACCCATCCCCTGCTTCATATTTGAATATTGTTTGGGTTTATAGCCATTTGGGACGAGTTGGAAAGAGATAGTGTTGGGCTTCCAAAAGCTAGAAATTACACCTAGTCTTAATTTTTTATGATTTCGATCTATGAGATTGAGTTAATATCTATGATTTCCAAATCGTGGATATTACATGATGGCATGGAAGTCACAAGAGGGGGAGTTGGATAAGGGGAAAAAAATGGTCAAATCATTGGCCCTTTATCATACTCCAACAAAAACTACCAAAACTCAAAAAATACAAACTAGCATATGCCAAATCCCTAAGTACATAGAGTTGTCACATCATAAATTCTTGATCATTATTAATTAATTGATGGAGCATTGTATATAATAATAATAGTAATAATAATAATAATAATCTATTTTTAAGGTCACGACCTAGCTAGACACTAATTTGGTGTATGAGTTTCCCTTGTTTGTGGGACAAGGGCCCCCCTCCTCGTAATGTTTTCATTACTAAATCTACAAAGGTGTACATACCTTACCCCCCTTCGGATTTAAACCTATGATCTCCTAGGAGGAAACACATGTTAATAACCATTAAACCCACTCATGTTTTCTCGCTCTCTCTCTCTCTACACACACACACACACACACACACACATTTATGAGGAAACACATGTTCTTAACAGTTAAGCCCACTTAGGTTATACACACACGCACACACAAGGAAACACTTGTTCTTAACCATCAAGCCAACTTTTTTTTTTCCACATGGGAATAATTGACTAGGAAACCCACCAATACTCCCCGTGTTTCATGGATGGTAAGGGTGGTAAACCGTCGACCTTCAGACAAATTGCCTGACCCCAAAAGACTCAAGGCTTGAACTCGTGACCTCCCCCTCTATGGGAGAGTGTGCACACATCTTACCAATTGAGCTATCACTTGGGGCTAAGCCCACTCATGATATATATAAATATATCAAAAGAAGGCTAAACAAAATTCTTCTAACTTATCACCATAGCACAATAACTTTGCCTAACCTAGCACAAGTGTCTAGATCTTTTGGTAATAAACTATTTGTTGAAGTAACAACAATTGTGCTACTTCATCTCATCATTATTTTTAAAAGAAAACAAACAAATCTTTAAGTAAGTAATACCATTAAAAACATTGAATATCATCTATGAAAAAATGTGTTGTTTGTTTATATTACTATTAGTATAGATGCATTTTAATTCGAGATCTACGAGAGTCTAGAGGGATCAAATTCTTAGAGGTGCAAACTTTTTCTCAAATTTTGCATTTTAAAAAAGGTTTGCCCTTAAGGGATTTGATCTTTTTGCTACTTGGTAGATCTCGAGTGAAGATGAATCTATACTGATTTAATATGTAAATCCATCATTTAATCATGACTCAACTTCCAAATTGTATAGTAAGAAGTATCCAAATTTCATTAATTTTTTAGTTTTAATTAATTAAAATTATATATTTTTAATTTTGAATTTCAAATTAAAGTCAACCTCACAACAATTTTATTTACTTAAAATTTTATTATTTTATTGTAATATTACAGATCAGACGCGAACGCAACTGGTGAAAGCAGCTTCTTAATACAGACTCAAAAACTTGTTCGTCTTCGGAGGACGAAGATCATCACAAGCGCAAACTTACACTAACCAGAGTTTCTGATCCCAGCTGATCACACTAAGTGCAAAGGGAGAGCATACGCTACTGGTTTTACAGACTCATTACAAGTGAGATCATTGCTTTTGATCCCAGCTGATCGCTCGAGGCGCAGAGGGAGAGCATACACAGTGCTCGACACAGAGAGAAAATGCAGAAAGCTTACTAGACTAAAAAACACTCGGTGTCCAAATGAGGGGAGGGGCACCTTATTTATACATATTTTAGCCGGTAAACCGGTGACCCGAAACTTACACCTATATGTAAAAGACTAGATTCGGATCTCATGGCAGTGGATCAAATCGCACCTTTTGTTGGGTAAGTCACCCAAGCCATGTGAAAGAATCTATGGACTGACAACTAGACTGGACTTTTTACAAATTGGAGCTACTATTAGCAGCCCACGACGCTTTCCATTATTCATTGTCATGATTACAAATACACGGGTTTTCCCCACATGTACAACCAATGAATCTATCAGAGTCAGAATTGTATTCATTGTCATGATTACAAATACATGGGTTTTCCCCACATGTACAACAAGCGAATCTATCAGAATCATTATCTAAACCAAATTCGGTATCCGGAAATAAGCAATTTGAAAAACATTGTTCCACATCGGATCCAAGCATGACTTCATTAGGAATACAACAGAATTCTCCTTGAAAAATGGATTCAACTTTAAGGTTTAGAGGAATACATCTTGTATGAATTTTATGATCTAAGAGGTGACCATTTTTGTCCATTCTTCTGAATTTCTGTTGGGTGAAAATAGGGGGTTCAAGAGGAGAGTAAGCTCCTCCAAGATGTCACAGTTTAAATTTAAACCACATATGATTGTGGTGTGCTACAATCATATCAGCTTGAAGGTGTAGAATGAAATTTGCACGTCGTTGAACCCAGTCTTTTCTTGGACATAATTTATCAAGGAAAACTTCTGTCCATCCGGACCATTGTTGTTGCACCAGTGTAGAAGGATCTCCACAAATTATTATTTCTCCTTGTTCTCTGCAGAACTGCAATATGAGGTTATAACTATTCCATGTTAAAAATCCTGGACCAATATCCACATAATACAATTCTCGTCCATCTATATAAGCTGTATCAACCCAAACGTGATTAAGCTATTGAAGCTGGTGCATTGCATTTTCTAAGCCCTTGTAGGCTTGTTTTTCCCATCTCTCCAATATTTGTATTTTCATAGGAGAGGCATTTACTTGTTGGATCAAGGAGAGGGCAAGATACTTATCTGCTTCCTTTTTGTTGGCGCAATTCAAAAAATATTCTCTTTCTTCCTTTGTCAAGGGATCATTGAAGATCCGAAGTTTAGATTTTTTGTTTGACAAGCTAGATGCTCCATAGCCAAACATGTTGAGGCTAGGTTTCTCCTGTAATTCTTCTCTGGTTAGCATATCAGCAACACAATTCAAATATCCTGGTTTATATACAATTTCAAAATCAAAGTTTTGCAACCAAAGAAACCATTTTAGAATCCTAGAACTATTTTTTGCCATAAGATTTTCATTTTTGAATATACCCGGCATTATTTTTAGATATGTTCTAATAATGAACTTGACAGGTTTTAGATAAAGCTTGAAATGGTTTACAGTCTTTTTGACTACGAGGATTTCCTTGTGACTTGACGAATAATTGATTTCTGCATTTTTGAATGCTCCTGAAGCATAGCCGCAGATTTCTTCTTGATCACCATGTTTTTCTATGACAATACCTCCCCAAGCTTTATTGGAGGCGTCTGTTTCAATCACCATTTGACTGGAGCCTTGTGGTAGTGAGAGTGGAGGAAGTTGTTTTACTTTTTCTTTGATTTGCTTTACTGCATCCATCATATCTTTATTCCATCTTGGGGGATTTTTCTTCAGTCGTTGCTGTAGCAGATGGATGTCATCTGCCTGTCCTTTGTAGAATGGCCTAATATAATTTAGGCTTCCCAAGAATCTCTGCAATTGAACCTTTTCTAAGATCTAATCAGGAAAGTTAGCAAAAACCTTCAGGACATGGTCTTGGAGGATCACCTGTCCTTTACTTATTTTATATCCTAAAAATTCAATGTCCTTTTTGCCAATTTCCATTTTGGATTTTGACAAAACCAATCCATGTTTGAAAACCAAAGAATAAAATTCTTGAAGATGTTTCAAATGTTCCTGCAGATTGTGGGAACAAATAAGAATATCATCTATGTATACTAATGCCCATTTCTTTTCTCTTAAGATATCTTCCATTCTTTTTTGGAACTCTGATGGTGCATTGTTAATGCCAAATGGAAGGACCTTCCACTGACACTGCCCATGAGGAACGCCAAAGGCAGTTTTGTACCTGTCTTTTGCTTCAATTCCAATCTGGTAAAAGCTAGACTTCAGGTCAAACTTGCTTAATATGGTGCATCTTGCTATCCTTTGCAACAAACTAGATTTATCAGGCAGAGGGTAACGGAATGGTTCAAGGATCTTGTTCAAGGGTTTAAAATTCACAACCAGTCTGGGTTTTCCTCTTTTTATCTCAGAGTGTTTATTGACAACAAATGCTCGACATGCCCAAGGGCTCTTAGAAGGTTCTATAAGGCCTTTGTCCAAGAGTTCTTTGATTTCATTTGCACAAAATTCTCTTTCTGAAGGAGACATAAGGGTAGCAGAGGATTTTTGAGCTTTTGGTGTTTCTAAGGGGTTAAAAGGTAAGGAAACAGAGTATTTTTCCCTGGTCCAAAATGCATTAGGTGACTCTGAGGTGCAATCCTTCTCTAGTTTAGAGGAAATTTTAGAGAGGGTAGATTCTTTGTGCATTTCTGCATAGGCGATGCATCTTTCCATTTTGAACAGTTCTACAAGGTTGAGAGTGGGGTTGGATTGGGGAACAAGATTCTTACATTTGTAAGAAGCAAAATAGTATAGAGGGGTGGAAACTCTTCTGCCATTTATTGTACATGAAAAATTCATATTGGGCTCATCAACTGTAATGGGGCTGACTTTATGCAAGAAGGGTGGTCCTATGATGCAATCTTCTTTCAAGTCGTCTAGTCTATTAAGATGCAGAACTTTTTTTATTCCATTGATGCTTATTGGAAAATCGGGAACTCATCCTTTGAGCTGTACAGGAGTTCCTTCAATGGCTACACCATGTTCGTTTGTTTTTTCCTAGTAAAAAGATGGTATAGCATTTCCTTTTGCCAAATTCATTTGGCAACCTGAATCTATCAAACAATCAAGCTCATAAGATTTGAATTCAAATGGACAAAACTTTATTTTAATGAAATATTTAGGACCAGTGAATAGTCCTAGAGATCCTAGTGATGGTTCATCATTTTGATAGTCTTCTGTTCCTGAATCACTAGTGTGCTGAGAATGTTTTGGACTTTCAGCAGCTTTTGGTGGTTGTAATGCTTCAGCATAGGCTCTGCACATTTCTTCATCAGAGGACTGGTCCCTTTCTCTTGTTGTTATCTCAAGCATTCTTTTCAATTCCTCTATTTCTTTTACCATCTTCTTTAGGGAATACTGCTTATCTTTGATCTGTAGTCTTATCAGATTTTCTTTATCTTTTCTAAACTTTTGTCTATCCTCATGATGATCAGGATAGCCTTTGTATAAATCAGCAGGCTGGTAGAATGCTGGATTGTTGCTCATTTCTGGAGAGACGGATTGCTCTGTTTCTTCTAAGACTTTTTCTTTTGCTTTTCTTCTTGTTAAAAGCTTTCTTCTTTCATCTTTCAGATCTTGCCTTTTCATATATTGATAGACTGGGGTCTCAGACAATTCTTTGTCTATTTCAGCAATCCTAAATTTTGAGGAGACCTTAGGCGGGTTGAAAGAGAACATATAAAAACTGAAATCAGGAGGACCAGAGCAACCTTCTAAATTTGCTTCTTCATCAAAATCAGAAGAAGAAGAGTCAGATGAGTTTGGAGAAAATTTATGTAAGGTATGGTCGGAATCAGAGGAATCTCCTTCTTCTAGTAAGAAGACGACTTCACCTTCAGGGTAGTCTCCTGCTGTACACCAAGCTAGATCCCACCAGGATGGATCCAGGTCTTCTGAAAACATGGCAGCAAGTCTAGGCTTTTTATTTTTATTTGGGCATTTGTTAGCCTAGTGACCCTTTTTACCGCAGATGAAACATTTTTCTTTATCTGCAGGTTCAGATCTTTTCTTAAAGTAGGATTTCTTTTGAAATCTTTTGCTTTTTTTATGCTTATAGCCTTTATCTGGATGAAATCTAGGTACACTAGTATATTTGGGCTGTTGTTTCTTCTTACAACTACATGATTCACGGCCGAAGTGTCCTCTGTTGTGGGTGCCACACCCCCAATCTGACATTTTTGCAACATCTTTACAAAAACCTGGGGAAAACATTTAAGAGTGTTGCTTGAAATCTTTAGCCACTCTTTTCTCTAGACAATGTTCTTGCCAAGTTTCCATAATGAATCCATGCAATTGGGCAAGGGAAAGACCTGACAGAGGGATGTTTTTATCTTTAAGGTGTTGTTCAACAGCATCAAGAACATGGCCAGGAAAGCTTCTCAAGTAATGTTTCAGATATGCGGGCTTATCAGCATTGCCAGAAGAAATCAACAATTTTTGCATATAGCAAAAATATTCTTCACTCTTGTTTAGTCACAGATTCTGGTAGGCATAAATAAAGATGCAAGATGTATCTTCATTTTCATCGGGACCATAGAATTCTTTACCAAGGGTAGTAAGAATTTGTTGGTCTGCATCTTCTGCATTCAACATTTCTTCTCTGGATTCTTGGGGAATCCAGCGCCACCATTATGAGGCTAGCCCTGAAAATCCGACAACTAGCTGGAGTGCTAGTTGTTGGCCAGTTATTGTATTGTCCCGTGTTCTTTTGTACAAGACCCAATTTGATAGAAGTTGGATGGCAGATCTAATCTGGGAGTGGGATTAACATTGTATGTTCAACACAGGTTGATCAGGCATCTGGGAGATTAAATTATTCATCCCATTTATCCCAAAACTAAGGGAACGAGGTACTGACGAAGGAGAAGTACCAGGGAGATCTGACATTTCAGTATCAAAAGGAGGGGGAGGACCTGTTATATGAGGATTAGTATGACCTTGGCCGTATGGATTTGAGGATCCAATATTTTCTCTTTTTGGGATTCTAAATGCCGATAAATATTTATCAGGGAGGGCATTTGGCATTTGTTTGAACTAGGAGACCATATTTCTTAACTCTTGAAGCTCTTCTATTTCTTGACCAAAAAGGAATTCGGGTCTTTGGTCATCTTCTTGGATACTCATCATTCCAAAAGAGTATCTTCTTTCATGTTTGATTTTATGGCCTTTAGCTGCAAGCTCTAAAGCAGTTTGGCTTACAGGGCTCTTTTTACTATTTACATTTTGTGTTTTGGCCATCATTTTTCCTAGGACATCTAGCCTTTTTTCTAATTTTTCGCTTGCTAAGATAATAGCAGTTTTTACTTCTTCTTGTCCTGCAAGCAAGTGATCAATTTTAGCTTCGAGCAAGGAAATGTGCTCTTTTTCTGTCTGAGCTTTTTGTCTGAGAATTAAAATATCAGAGGCTATGCCATCGATGTTTTGGCCAGTTAGTTGTTGCTGATAATTGCTGTAATTAAGCAACTTTATTTCATGAGAGACACTTTCGTGTGGATTTGATGATCTATGTGGCATGAACTCTCTTTTAGAAAGACCATCATGAGCAAACTGTCGAAATGGGGTACTAGGAAGATTTCTTCCTGGATGGAACGAGATATCACCCTGTGGGTTTGTGGAGGTAAAACCAAGGCTACTTCTAGGGAGAGACATCATGTACAAGCTTGCTCCTTTGTTTCTGATTTTTAGTCTTTCAAGTGCTTTTCTGCAGGCAGGGCAGTCTGCATGCTAACCTTTGTGCTCATTGTTATGAACACCTTAAAAAGAAAGGCAAGAAGAAGAACAAGGTTCAAACACGGTTGATCTTTCAGAAGTATGATTCACATAGGAAGATCTTACAAGAGGTGGAGCAAATTGTGGAGAAGGAAGCCCTTCAGGCAATTTAAAAGAGTTTGAACATCTGTCAAAGACAAGGGGTTTGGGAATAGAGAGTTGTTGGTTTTTAGTTTTTTCAAAGGCTCTCAACTCTCTATATCTTACCTCCCATTGCTTTGGGTAACTGTTACCAGTCCAATCAAAGGTGATAGGTGTAGAATTTTTTGACTTATCAGGTTCTACCATACTTAGTAAGCGTGAGCTTTCATGGACTTTAGGGGTAAGAGGTGGAAGGGAATAATTTCCAAAGCGGATTACAACCTACGATTTAAGCTGGATGATTTTAGAGCCAGTGTCCATTTTAAATCCTAAGGGACGAATATAGGCCTTGAGTAAATCATAGATGTAGGGGTCATCAAGGCTTATAGAATACTTAGGAAAGATAGTACCAAAAAATGGGCCATTGTGCAAGGGGCCTTCAAAACCTCCAATTAAAGCATTAGCAAAATCTAAGTGGCGGGTATCCAAAACACAACACAAGGAAGAAACATTCATATAAGGTCGTACTAACAAACCAAGTCCTAATTTGACAGCGCCTATATGCACATATTTGTAACCTTTTATTTTTGCCCAGTCAATTTGGTCTTTGTCAATTAAATTAATGTGAATGGGCTCTTCTTGGTCAGTGAAGATGATATCCAAAGAAATGATTTTAATTTGTGTGCAGGATTTATACTGCCACCATTTCATTTTATAAACCTCAGAAGGTAATATCTTGGCAGTTTCCAGTCAGGGGAAGGTATTGTATCATCGATGGTTATTATGGATAATGAAGCTGCAGAAGTCTGAAAGAAAGATTTTCTTTCAGTTAAAGAAACAGTAGTTTGATCGGTAGATTGGTAGTCTAGGGAAGTAAGCCCTACAGAGTCCATTGAAGGATCCATGGAACACTTACCAGAATCAGGCAGTAAAGGAATAGTTTGGGGCGTAAGGATATCCTATAGGTCTCTCAAGAGACAACACTAGTGGATTTACAGCGTCTGTAACTAAGACTATAACCACAAAAAAGAGACTCGGATATCTCAACTATTCCACATGGATACTTTTACAAAAATAAATGAACTTTGTTCCTAGATTGCTTTATACATAGAAAGATTTCTCGAATATCATACTGGAATTTGATATTAATTACTTCTGAAACTTACAAGTAGAAGTAGATGATACAAACGTCGCGCTGGCTCTGATACCATATTTTAGTATTATATTACTTGTTAGTTCTATATTAACATATAATTACACTTCTCTCATATGGACTCCTTTAAACACAATAGATACACAAGAAACCTATGATACTAGTCTAAATAATAATATACCAACCAAATGTAGCTAAATAATATGTAACCAATCAAGTGTATTTGTTGTAGATGAAAATTTTGAAATATTAAATTCGCTTAATTGAAAGCTGCTACCAAAAACAATCGAGAGATATTAAATTCGCTGAATCGAAAGCTGCTACCAAAAACAATCGAGAGAGAGTTTCGAACCTGCGCTGGATGCAAATCTAATGAAAGGCGCTTCCTTGTACAACTTAGTAGGTCTAAAGCCCGGTGACGGCAGACAAGAGTCTCTTTTGGACAACATTGATATCCAAAACAACAGAACACATGATATCTAGAGAATCGGTTCGACGTTCTAACAGTAATAGGCAGATAGATTGACAGACAAGCAGTAGCTTCCTGTTCATTCTTCCTCTGCTGCAAAAATCATTCACAATGAAATCTTCCCTCCCTTCGTCGGCCATGGATAGCTCAATTGAATCCTCCACTTCTTGCACTGTTTCATCAAAATTCCATCCCGCATTTTCCCTCAAAGACATTCCTATCCCAAACATCGACAAACTGCTTCCGAATTTTCACCCATTCGAGCATTCAGGCGCCATCAACAGAACTATAAAGCCAGCCGAATTTAATAATTCTACCCCTAAACTATTTCCAGTATCGGCTGTAAATAATCACACAGTCCCTCATTCAACCAACGCGGTTTCTAATTTATTTAAGTGTATAACATCGAGGACGAATGCACCGGCTGCGAAGGTATTTGGCAGTATTTTAGGGTTTTTTTCTCTGGTTCGGTTCGTATTCCAGGGCTTGTCTTTGGGTTATTTCGAATTCCAACGGTCAAATAGGTTAGGTTATCGATTTATTCTGAATGATTATGTATAATTATTGTAATGAATATTGTTTGATTTCAGCAAAATCCATGGTTGAGGTTTGGTAAAGAAATAGGGCAGAGAATCGAGGAATGTAAGGCTTGCTTGGGGAGCGTTATTTCTGATGCAACGACGCCGAGGCAACGTGTAGTGCCATGCTTTGCCAGTGTTTCGGCTGGCGGACAAGAGTCCTGGGAGCCTAAGTCTATGTTTCAGCTTGCTTTGAGTACAGAGTATGTGGCCAAGACGCTTGAGGGAGTTCCTGTTTACACTGTCAGCAACGCGAACAATGAATTTGTGTTGGTCTCGGACCCGGATAGTTCAAGGTCCCTCGGGTTACTATGCTTCAGACAACAGGATGCAGAGGCCCTCCTTGCGCAGGTTGTTTATCGTTTCGATACTTTGGCAGTTTCATCATTACTAATTAACTGCTTTTAAGTTTTCATTTTACGTGCGCATGCATAAATTTGATTGCTACGCTGCGATATAGAAGTTTTGTTTCATCTTTATGTTCCAAAGACCAATTGAAATTCCATTCCTAGTAAACAATCCGCTACAGAACGTCTCTTCTTTTTTCACTCAAAACGATGTTTTTTAAACATGGCCAAGTCGACCATTCTATCAAACACAAAAATATATTACAGAGATTTTCGAGAACAAATACAAATTTCTGAAGGCTGAAATATTCTTCCCAGGTTAGCACTGCTAAAAGGCTCAGACATTCCTATACAGATTTAGGGAAAGTAAACTAGAACCATCCAGTATGTTCACTATTTAGTCTTCAGCCTCATCTTTGGATTTACCAGGTATCGTAGTAATGCTCTCCTAGAAGAGGGCTCCTGTGAGCCCCCAATGCAATCCTTGATACCCTGGTATGCTCTTCCTTGAACGCATCCAACTTGTCATAGTTCCGTTTCCCCAGTTTGATCACTCAGTTTTCCAAGTTCCTTAGTGTCTCTGCTGTACTTGGCCATGCCTGAAGTCAACGACTGCTGATCTGAAATGTATCACTATATAATTTGACATTTGTTTTGGTACTTTCTAAGGTGGAAAATCAGAGGCATGGCCTTATCATGCCCATTTTAGGGGCTGATTCTGATTTGGTGATTTGGGGTGTTGACACTTCTAGAGCTTGTTTTGGGCATTCAAACAACGGTTTTGGATTAAAAAACTCAGCAACAAAGTTCCCAGCCCCTCTACACTGTTTCATGTGTCCAGAGCTTTCCAATGGTCTAGAGAGCACCTTAATTAGAGATTGTGTGAGGGAGTTATGCCTTCGATAAGTTGAGCTATGCTTTGACCACTGCAGTACCAAGTGGATGCTGTGGTAGCTCTAGATTCTAGAGGATAAAAAACCCTAACACTCATTGGGAGTTGGGGCATGCCAAAACCCTAACCATTGACAATTACCATAACATGTTAAAAGTCAGTCACAAGGGAAGAAAGATGTTCTCTTTCTATTGTAATGATTACCGTTCCTCTTTCTATTGTAATGATTACCGTTCCATCGCTGAACAGAGCAAGGGAGTGGGATATCAATGGAGAACATAAGAAGACGCTGACTGTAGCAGTCAAATTCAAGCCACAAGTACAATGTCTACAGTAATCCATATTGAGACAACTCTATAGGAGCTACATGCTACAATGTCTATGATGTTGAATTTTAGCATTAGCATGAATACTTAAAGTTTCCGCAGACTAACTTTAAACAAATGACAAGTGCAGTAAAATAACATTCATCACATCAACACAATTGACACAAGAGTTTTTCACTGGGGAAACATTTAAAGGACAAACCCCCCAAAAAGCATTAGTAATTCATCTCGTAAATGAGATGACTAAAATTCTTCAAAAAGTTCCACAAACCCTAGCAGGGTTAACCACAAAACCAGAAGATCAATTTTCCAATTTCAGACAAAAATGCCCAACTAGGGCTTATAGCCCTTTCCTCTCTCCTGCCCGGAAAGACTGATAACTTCTCGGATCTGCTGACTGTACCTGTCAGCCTGCCCGTCTGTACACCTCTGTCTGCACCTGCCTGTATGGTTGCCCAATCTGCCCGATCTTTGTCTGCTGCATGTCTTTTTCTGCCATGCTGCCCATCCGTACAGCCTGGATCTGCCCGGATCTATCCGGCCACCCTGCTGCTTGCTTTTTTTTCTTCTGTCCAGATTCTGCCCGGATGGATTTTCCCTGCCTGGAGGGTGTAAAGGGCTGCCTGAGGGCCTGTGCAGCCACAGATTCCTCCTGGGTGTGCCCAACAGGCTGCCCGAGGGTCTGTGCTGCTACAACACACTCCCGGGTATGCCTAGAAGGCTGCCCGAGGGTGGGGCAACAGCCCGAGGGTTGAGCAACAACTCAAACCCCACATGGGCACCTGCTAAAGGCTGCCCGAGGAGAAGATGGAGAGGGCCGAGCCCTAAGGGAGATGCCTGAGAGAAAATGGGGGCAGCCCGTGAAGGAAGAGAGGGCTGCCCGAGAGATGATAGCTGCTGCCCAGATCTAAAGATGAGGCTTTGACAGAAACCCTAGCTGAATAATTGAAGATGAATTTGTAGATGAAACCCTAGCTTAGGGTTTGACTTCATATGAATGATGATGCCCTAGCTAGACTCATCTATGCTAGGGCACAATCATGAACTTCTCTTCTTCAACCCGTGAGATCTTCAGAGTAGCAGCTGTACTTGTGAGAGCAAGTGTGTGTGTAATAATGAATTGACTTGATCTTCTTTTATATAATTGAGTCACCTGTAAATGGACCAAAATTAGAAAGAACAAAATAATATTATTTTATTATTTTCTAATTTCACTTTTACCTTTACCCTGTCAAATGTCCTTTATGTATTTTTGACTTTTACCAAAGTCCTTATGTATTTTTGGCTTTCACCTGTGTTCCCTTTTCCTGTGGTCCAAAAGTCCTTATGTATTTTTGACTTTTGCTTTTAGCCTTTTTCCAAGTGCCCCTGTGGTCATTACCTGTGGTCTTTTAATTCCATTCAAAGTACATCATCATAAATCGAGAGAGTTACTAATGCTTCTATCTCACACTCTGTGTGACACCAAGATCAGGTACTAGGGTATCGTAACCAAGGGTAGCTAAGCCTTGGAGAAGACCACAATCCCATTGATCAAGGGTCAGAGTGTCACACATGCCTAGACCAAGTTTAGGGCTTATAGTGCCTTCCTGGTAACAAACCAGGTGCCTCAGCCATAGGTTGCATAATTTGACCCTAGGTCAAATTCTTGGTAACAGACCAAGCGCCTCCATTCTCCAAGAGAGTGGCTACTCAGAACTAAGTTGAGTCTACCAATACTAGACTGGTCGACATCATGGTCTCGGACCAGATGTCTACCATTCAACAGAATGGTCACTAAACATTGGGTTGGGTCTACCTAGGGCAGAGCTGGGTCCATATCATGGTCAAGGACCAGATATCTACCATTCAACAGAATGGTCACTCAACACTAGGTTGAGTCCACACCGTGGTCCCGGACCAGGTGTCCCCATTCTCCTAAGAGAATGGCTCTCGATGCTGCTCAGAAAAATCAACACTCCCTCTCAACGAGAGAGGCATTCTCTGCCATTCCAAGCTTGTCACGAAAGTACACAAACTTTGATGCTGACAGAGGCTTGGTCAAGATATCTGCAATTTGTTCATCCGTACAAATGTACTGCAACTTCAGAGCACCTCTCTGCCCTAGGTCTCTGATGAAATGATACCTCATTTCAATGTGTTTTGATCTATATCATGAAACACTGGGCTCTTTGAAAGCTTTATGCAACTCTGATTATCGCAATGGATGATCGTTGAGTCAAGCTTTCCCCCGAACAAATTAGATATCAGTTTTCTGAGCCAAATTGCTTCCTTGCAAGCATCACTTGCAGCAATATGCTCTGCCTCAGCTGTACTTTGAGCTATGGAACCTTGCTTCCTGCTAGACCAAGAGATCATTGCTGATTCCATACTGAAGCAATAACTAGAGGTACTTTTCCGGTCAACTGCACTGCAAGCCCAATCTGAATATGAATATCCAGATAACAATACTCCACTGCTGGAAGTATACTTGAGCCCATAAGTGATAGTACCTCGTACATATTTGAGTACATGTTTGGCGGCTCCCAAGTCTATATGCTTCGGATCGGACATGAACTAGCTTAGTGCATTCACTGTGTAATAGATGTTTGGTCTCGTATGCACGATATACATCAGGGATCCAATAAGCTGTCTGTACAAAGTAGAGTCCACACTTTGTGAACTGGTGGCCGAGTCCCGCAACTTTGTCAAGTTGGTAGTCATGAGTACGCTTATGGACTTGCAGTCCTGCATCCCAAATCTCTGCAAGATATCCATTGCATACTTTCCTTGTGTCAGGAAGATCTCGCCTGGCTTTTGCCAGACCTCTAAGCCAAGGAAGTAATGCATCAATTCGAGATCTTTCATCTTGAATTCAGAGGTAAGCTCCCTCTTACACTGATCTATCAAATGTTCATCACCTGTAAGAAACAAGTCATCTACATATAGAACAAGTACCAGGACATGATTATGAACAACCTTAAAGTACAAGTTAGAATCAACTATACTTTTGGAAAACCCCAAGCTATGGAGAAATCCATCCATCCTGGCATACCAGACTCTTGGAGCCTGTTTCAGTCCATACAAGGCTTTCTTCAGTTTGCATACATGGGTCTTCTTCCCATGAGTCACAAAGCCTTCAGGTTGTTTAATATAGACTTCTTCCTCAATCTTACCATTGAGGAAAGCTGTCTTTACATCCATTTGATGTAACTTCCATCCGAATACTACAACAAGTGAAATGATGGTTCTAATAGTAGTATACCTGGCAATAGGAGCAAATGTCTCATCATAGTTAATGCCTTCTTTCTGAGTGAAGCCACGAGCTACGAATCTGGCTTTATACTTCTCCACACTACCATCTGCAGCATGCTTGATTTTATAAAGCCATCTGGAAGTCACAATTGACTTTCCTGTTGGTCTAGGAACAACTTACCAAACATCATTCTTCATGATTGACTTGTACTTTTCAATCATGGCATCAACCCATACCTGTTTACTTGTTGCTTCTTTGTATGATGAAGGTTCTGCACTGATAAACTGACACATAAGACTGGAGTACTTCTGTGGTCTTATGCTTTCTCTGAAAGTCCCGGGAGGAGCTTTATGCTTCTTGCCTTCTTGCACTGTCTCTTGATACCAAGCTGGTCTCCTTTTGGAAGGAGAAACTTCACGTAGTTCTTCTGGTGGACTTTTAGTGTCCTCAGGTGCATCTGGAATTTGGTCCTCAAATTCCTCTTCCTCCCTCTGAATTTCTGAAACTGGAAACTCAAGTGGAGAAACTTCATCTTCCTTTGAAAGCTCTAGTGTTTTACGAAAAACAACTTCCTCATGGAAGATCACATCTCTGTTGATCTCAATGTACCTTTGTCTCGGTATATATACTCGATAAGCCTTCGAGCAATCACTGTACCCAACAAAAATACCTTTCTTACTTGAGGGCTCTAGCTTAGTCCTCTTTTCTTTTGGCACATGAACATACACAGGAGTGCCAAAAATCCTCATGTGGTCAACTGTAGGTTTCTTCTTGGTGAAGACTTCTTCTGGAGTCTTCTCCCCCAAGATGGTATGAGGGCTTCTGTTCTGAATATACACAACGATACCTGTAGCTTTAGCCCACGAAGATGGAGGAAGATCTAGATCAGTGATCATAGCTTTAGCAGCTTCACCGATTGTTCTATTCTTCCTTTCTGCAACCCCATTCTGCTGAGGGTTGTATGGTACTGTCAACTCTTTCTTGATTCTTGCTTCTCGGCAAAAATCATCAAACTCATTAGATCCATACTCACCTTCGTTATTTGATCTCAAGATACGGACGTGTCTTCCAGTCTGATTCTCAATCAGTGTCTTGAACTCTTTGAACCTGTCAAAGGTTTCACTCTTGGCCTTGAGGAAGTAAATCCATGACTTCCGAGAGTGATCATCAATAAACAAGACATAATATAAACACCCACTCAAGGAGGGTGAAGACATAGGCCCACAAATGTTAGAATGAATCAAATCCAAAATGCCTTTAGATCTATTCTTGCTTCTGGGAAAGGATTTCTTAGTGTTCTTACCTAGAGCACATCCTTTGCAGATTCCTTCATGTTTTGGAGATACTTCTGGCATACCTATAACCATCTTCTACAATCCTGGGAGAGCTGTGTAGTGAAGGTGTCCAAACCTTCTATGCCAAAGTTCACATGGATCAATTGTGTGATGAACCAAAGCATGAGTGGAATCTTTGGAAACCTTGTAAAGGCCTTCCTCTCGATCCCCAATCTGTATTGTTGAGCTTATATTTTCATTCTTTGCCCAAAGAAAGAGTTTCTTATCCATGAAGAGGACTCTGTAGCCTTTGTCTTCTAAGCCAGCAAGAGAAAGAAGATTCTTTGTTAAACTAGGAACATATAAGATATCATCAATATGAAGAACCGTACCTAAGTCAAGTTGAAGTGAGGTTGAGCCAACTCCTTCAATTTTGTAAGTAGAGTCATCTCCAAGTTCTACCTGTGTGGTGAACGTTTTCTTCCTGTAACTGGTGAGAGCTCTACGGTCACCTGTCATGTGCCTGGAGGCACCACTATCCACCAACCAAGTAGTATCAATGTTGGTGGAACTAGAGAGTGCTGAAACCAAGTAGTACTCTCTTTTAGGTTCTTCTTTGTTAGCCTTGGCTTTCTTCTTCTTCTTTGGTTCCGCTTCTTCCTCTTCCTCTGCTTCTACAACAGAGGCTTGAAACCTTCGCTTGGGCTTCTTCTTGGCTTGCCTGCAGTCTTTAGCAAAATGTCCAAACTTGTGGCAATTATAACATTCCACTTTTGACATGTCAGAGAACTTACCTTGAGGTTTCTTTCCCTTCTTTTGCTGAGAGAAAGGCTTCTTAAACTTCTTTGACTTTGCTGCAAGTGCAAGGTTGTCTTCCTTGATTACTTTGCTTGAGGTCCTTCCCTCTTCTTCTATGCAATCATGCCAAAGCCTTTCAAAGGTTGGCTGATTCTCATGTCCACTGACAGATGCCATGAAGGTTTCCTAAGAGCTTGGGAGACCATCAACCATAGTTTGCACAAGGTCATCATCATTAACAGTAATATCAATAGCAAAGAGTTGATCTCTTACCTGTGCAGTCTTTGTGAAGAAGGAACCAACACTTTCATTTTTGTTCAGCTTCAAAGTTCGCAGCCTCTTCATCAAGACTCTCTTCTGACTGGGAGCCTTCTTTTCATATAGGTTGGCCAAAGCATCAAAGCATTCTAAAGCAGTCTTCAAAGCTGTGATGTTGGGCATCACCGTCTCTTTGACAGAATCATAGATGATCCTTCTAGCCTTACCTTGCTTCCTCTTGTAAGCAAGCCTGCCAGCATTAGATGTTGGCTCTCCAGTGTCATTAAAAACATTGTCATCCAAATCATTTTATTCTAGAGTGGCTGTTAACCTGGCCTTCTAGGAGTTGTAGTTAGCTAAACCATAGAGCTTCTCTTCCAGTCTGAAAGGATTTACAACCATCTCTGCAACTTAGTCAAATGTTAATTCTGCAAATCTTATCCCAAGGTCTAGGAAAACAACAACAATGTCCCTTTACCGTGTTTTCACATGCTAAGCTCTGATACCATGTCGAATTTTAGCATTAGCATGATTACTTAAAATTTTTGCAGACTAACTTTAAACAAATGACAAGTTGGTAAAATAACATTCATCACATCAACATAATTGACACAAGAGTTCTTCATTGGGGAAACCTTTAAAGGACAAAAACCCAAAAATGCATTAGTAACTCATCTTGTAAATGAGATGACTAAAATTCTTCAAAAAGTTCCACAAACCCTAGCAGGGTTAACCACAAAACCAGAAGATCAATTTTCCAATTACAGACAAAACTGCTCAACTAGGGTTGCTCGGAAATACTGATAACTGCCCGGAATTGCTGACTGTACTTGTCATCTTGCTCGTCCATACACCTCTGTCTGCACCTGCCCGTACGACGGCCCGATCTGCTCGATCTTTGTCTGCTGCTCGTCTTTTTCTGCCCTGTTGCCCGTCCGTACAGTCTGGATTTGCCCGAATCTATTCAACCACCCTGCTGCTTGCTTTTTTTCTTTTGTCTGGGTTTTGCCCGGATGGATTTGCCTTGCCCGAAGGGTGTAAAGAGCTGCTTGAAGGGATGCTCGAGGGCCTATGTAGCCACAGAACCCTCCCGGGTGTGCCCAACAAGTTGCCCAAGGGTCTGTGTTGCTACAACACCCTCCCGGGTATGCCTAGAAAGCTGCCCGAGGGTGGGGCAGCAGCTCAAACCCCACACGGGCACAAGCAAAAGGCTGCCTAAGGAGAAGATAGAAAGGGTCGAGCCCTAAGGGAGATGCTCGAGAGAAAATGGGGGCAACCCGTCAAGGAAGAAAGGGCTGCCCAAGAACAACTGTGGCTGCCCGAGAGATGATAGCTGCTGCCCGGCTCTGAAGATGAGGGTTTGACAGAAACCCTAGTTGAATAATTGAAGATGAATTTGCAGATGAAATCCTAGCTTAGGGTTTGACTTGATATGACTAATGACGCCCTAACTAGACTCATCCATGCTAGGGCATGATCATGAACTTCTCTTCTTCAACCTATGAGAACTTCAGAATAGCAGTTGTACCTGCGAGAGCAAATGTGTGTAATAATGAATTGATTTGATCTTCTTTTAAATCCTTGAGTCACCTGTAAGTAGACCAAAATTAGAAAGAACAAAATAATATTATTTTATTGTTTTCTAATTTCACTTTTACTTTTAACCTGTCAAATGTCCTTTATGTATTTTTGACTTTTACCAAAGTCCTTATGTATTTTTGACTTTCACCTGTGGTCCAAAAGTCCTTATGTATTTTTGACTTTTGCAGTAGTAGTTTACGATCTATTGTGACAAAATATTAGTGGAATATCCATGATAGTTTACAAACCATATTGTTATCAAAACAATTTTCGTTGTTTTTTAGTGGAATATTGCAGGATCCAGAGATTGACGTAATGAAAACAATCTAAAAACCATAGCCATGGTGGATAATTAGAACATCCCAAAGGATGACTTGAAGGAGGGATTTGCAAGACTGAAAGTGCAATCCTTTGACATTCTTGGAGTATGGCATTACTATTGTTAGCATTAAAGAGCAAGTTTTGAGTTTGAACCTTTTGGGGAGCTCAACAAATTGGAGCTCAAAAGCTCTAATGAGCAATGCCAATTCTAATGAGAAACTTGATGATAAAGAAGGAGCTAGAGAAAGAGAGGCGAAGTTCTAGCATCGCATCTTCCCCATCTTTGTTGAGGTGGAAGCAAAAGTGGACATCAAACCCAATCAAGGTGAGATTGACATTGTGATGTTGAATCGATGGTTGCAACAATTAGAAGTCTTCATTAGTGTGCATAACATAGGATAAGAGCAAAATATATCATTTGCTTCACTAAAGCTAGAAGGCCACACCCAAACTTGGTGGAGAGCTTTACAAAGACACTTAGATCGGAGGGTGATCCACCAATGGATAAGTGAGAGGTGTTGAAAATACTCATCAAGTACCAGTTTTACCCTTTTGGGTACAAAGAGGACTAGTGGATTTGTTGGTGTTAGTATTGATAGAAACAGGGGCAAAGTTTGCACGAGTACACAAATGAGCTTAGAAGACAAGCCATTCAATTGGAAATATCTATTAAAAATTCGAATGTTGTCTTCACGTAATTGGGTGGTCTACAAAGTCATTTAAGGAGGCAAGTGATGCTCGTTAAACCTAATACCATTAATGAAACCCTTGTGCAAACACAATTTTTGGAGATAGAGAAGAAGAAAGGACAACCAAGTGGTTCCAAGCAAACAGATTAACAGGGAGCTTTCGAGGGAAAGAAGAAGTGGAAAGGAAAGAGGAAGAAGATTGTTGCCATTACATACCAGTGTTGCCATTACATACCAGTGCAAGGATCCAAACAACCATTGATGATCATACTAAATACAAGTGTTGGAAGCTACATCTTGAGTTGATTCAAAGAACCACAAGAAGGATTCCAAAAAGAAGTTGATAAGCATGGATTTGGGGAACTAGGTAGAACTCTGCTTAGATGTAGATGATGAGCATGCATTACAATGCAGAGGGAGGTGAACATGAGAAGCGTCCACGAGAGTGAAGTGAAGGAGATGATCAGACTCTTCAATATCAAGATATAAGTCATGGAAACCGAGGTGGATGTTCTATTTGATTCTGGTTCATAAGCCAATCTCAGATAAGAGGATGTAGAAATTTTTGCTTTTGATACTCAAATGCAAATTTAGAATTTTTACCTCTTTCCTACAGGTTTCCTGGATCTAGTCCTTGTGGATTTACAGCCTTAGGGCTGATCTGAAATATAATTTACACTAGCAAACAACCAAATATTTCACTTTTTTTCAATCCCAAGCAACAAGGCAATCTAAGATAAAAGATACGAAATGTGTGCCAACAAATTTCATTGCTCTTGGGCAATCTTATCATGCATAAACCGGATCTTAAATTCACTTTATGACAATAGCAATTACAACAGTAACTCTGGTTGAATATCTTCAGTATCAATGTTAATAATCTAAAAAATTTCAGCCTTAACTTATGTCAAATCAGCAAGACATAGAAGTGCTGGAAATTACCAAACCATGAAGATGATGATAGCTGAAAATTAAATCTGCTACAAGACAATTTTGGACAACTTCAAGCTCCCCAAAACCCTAATTAGGGAAACACATGAAAAACCGTAGCTCCACCATAGATCTTCCACAAGCTAGCATCAGCACTAGCAGGCCTACTTGGCTTCAAGCAAGACGTCTCCTCTCTCCTCTTCTTCTCCAACAAGTACAACCCTAGGGTTTAAACTTTATTGCCAAACCCTAACTCCTTGGCTTCTCTGTGTAGAAACCCTAAACCTAAATTTCAAGAGTGCTTAAGAAACCCTAGTGCCTAAAGACAAGAGAGATAAAGTACAAATAAGAATCTTCAAGATGATGATGATGATGATGATACAAATGAAAGTACTCTCTCCTTCCTCTCTATATATGAGATGCAAGGGAGGTCTACAATACAAAAGTGGCCCGAAACCTTACAAGCAACCTACTGCAGACAGGTGGGTCCACATAGGTGAAGTGCTCCTACAAGTGACACATGTCAAGCTCCAAGGTGATGATGATCCACAAGCAAGCCTCAAAGACAAGTGTGATCCTCATTGAAGGTTCAGTGCTTCTCCTTCAAGGGCTCCAATGCTCCAACACCTCTCCATGTCAATGTGCCATCTTTAGGTCCACCCACCTACATGTTTACTCTCTTAACCCAAGCTAGCATAAGTCAAGTACAAGCCTCCATGTAAGTAATCCATTTAACCCCATGCTGTCTAGGGCTCAACACCCTCCTTTAAATGTTAAATGCTCCTCTTCCAATGCAGGGTGTTCCCCAAGCAAGCAACCTCTTCATGTAAAATGTCACCAAGTTGTCTCTAACGCTCCAAGGAAGAATGTTGATTAAGCATCCATGTGAGGTCTACCAACTGACAGTAAGCCACATCGAGTGTGCAAGCCCATCTCAAATCAAACAAGGGCTAACCATAACTGTTACCATACGCCATGCACTCCACATCTTATGAAGCATACCAAACATAGTTTAAACATTTTTAGAATAACCCTAGAAGCTAACAATCCCTCTTTACAAGGAAAATGTTTTCATCAACACTAGTGAACTGCTTCAGCAACTCAATTGAACCGACCAACTGCAAATTTAAACTTGTTGCAGACTTGGAATCAACCATTGTCATTTGAAAAGGAACTATCATCCATCCATCACACTCCTCTACCAAGGCATTACATCGAAACTCCTAAAAAATTGGTAAGCTCACAAGTGGAAGAAGGCAATGCAACATGGCTATAATGTTGATTTTTCCTAAGCAGGTTTGAGAGCCATTCTCTTAGAGAATGGAGGCACTTGGTCAGTTACCAAGAAGTGGAACTACTCCAGCACTGGGGGAACTCAACCTAGAGCTGAGTGACCATTCTTTGAAAGGAGGCACCTGGTTAGTTACCAGGAAGTGGAACTAGTCCAGCATTGGGGGAACTCAACCTAGAGTTGAGTGGCCATTCTTTGAATGGAGGCACCTGGTCAGTTACCAGGAAGTGGAACCAGTCCAACACTGGGGGAACTCAGCCTAGAGCTGAGTGGGCATTCTTTGAATGGAGGCACTTGGTCAGTTACCAGGAAGAGGACCCAGTCTAAGCATTGGGGGAACTCAGCCTAGAGTTGAGTGGCCATTCGTTGAATGGAAGCACCTGGTCAGTTACTAGGAAGATGAACCAGTTTAGGACTAGGGGACTCAGCCTAGGGCTGAGGGCCATTCTCCGAGAGAATGGAGGCGCTTGGTCAGTTACCAAGTATTTGACATTGAGTCAAATGATGCAGCCTAGGGCTGAGGCACCTGGTCAGTTACCGGGACATCACCATAAGCCCTAGACCGGGTTTGGGCATGTGAGGCAATCCTACCCTTGATCTGTGGGCTTTGTGATCTTCTCCAGGGATTAGCTACCATTGGTTAAGACCCCTAGTACCCGATTTTGGTGGCACAAGGAGTTCAAGATAAAAGCATTACTAATTCTCCCTATTTATGATGATGTACATTGAGTGGGTATGAAGGACCCCTATGACCATTTTCATTGACCACAGGACACTTGAAGAAGACTAAAAGGCTAAAGTAAAGAATACATAAAGACTCTTGTACCACTAAGAAGTCAAAGTGAAAATACAAATAAGGCCTTTAGTACCACTAAAGGTAAAAGATTAAAACCTATTATTATATTCCTATCTACAAGGACCACTTCAAGTGAATAAAAAGGCTATTAAAGAAGATCAATTGCATTTCATTTGTACACACTTCATCATCATCATCATATGAGCTGCTCCACAGAAGATTTTCGATGGTCTTTTCTCAAAGTGATTGGTGATCTCTGCTCAGTGCTTTTATGCCCTAGCGAACTTTCTGCCAATATAGTGGGTTAAAATCTGCAGTTAACCTCACAGATCATACAGTAGACCAAGCTGTTCCACATGCTGTCGTCTGTTCACAGAAATCTCAGTGCAAGTCTGCCATACAATCCAATGCAATTCACAGTATAATCTGCCAATTCCAAACCCAGCATTTATGTACTTGCTAAACTGTACACTTCACCAGACGTCTATTGAGCTCCGTACAGATATCAAATCCACTGTACTACAGTGGAATTGATTCAACTGCTGCCAAATTTCATACCTACCGCTCCACTGCCATTTCTGTACAGACTGTATGGTTACCCCAGGGCCCACACACATATAGCTGTACAAACCATCTATGCCAACCGCTGTACATCACTGGTCTATTTCCTCTGTACACTGCCTGTGTCAATTCTTTCAGCCGCCATTTTGACCTATCCATACGGGTTGTTCCTAAGGTTGCACCCCCCGAAATATTTTTTTAATATTGTCCTTCAAAACTATATGGTAAAGTTGGCTTGGTTTATACGTCAAGTTAAAAATTTAAATTTAAACTTTAATTTTTTTTTGTCTCTTTGGAAGAAAAAAAATTACCTCTTCCAAAATTTAAACACATCATATATAAATTAAAGTAAAGTGGCCCCTGGCAAGAAGTCACCATTAGAATGGGTAATAAGGACGGAATACACAGATGTTTGATTATAAAGATAAAACCATTAGTGCCACAAAAATTATGGATAGGATTGTGAAGTTGCAAAAAGAACTAGGGACAAAAATTGACAAGCATATAGAAGATTCTTGAAGGCGATGGCTAGAATTAATAAACACGGGAGATAATTGTTGTGAATGCAATAGGAGATGGATTCCAGGACATCTATGTGAGTCAAAATCTGAAAAGGACAATGCATCAATGATACTTGATGAGCATAGAGAAGGAGCTGATCGACTAAATAGAAAACAATATGAGCCAACTGTAGAACCTGAAACTTATGAAAACCTGTATGAAAGTCTGAACTCATCAACCACAACTCACAAAAGAAATCAAGGTAGAACAAGGCAACCTAATAGATTTAAAATACCGATGATTGAAAATAAAGCATTGCCAAAAATATCATTAGCTTTAATCTTATGTTCCAACAGAATAGAACTGAAGAAAACATGCTTCAAAAAGAAACTGTTAGCTTTTTGTAGCTCGGAGGTACTCTTGCATCATGTGCCTAGATGCAGGAATCCGAGGTGATGTGAAGTCTCATTAAATGTTATTAATGCGACTTTATTAATGTGCATTTAATAAAGTACCTTTTGATGTGACTTTATGATTTAAAAGTGAGTTGCACTTTATTATGTTTTTAAAGTGACTTTATGTCATAAAGTGTACTTTTATAATATTTAGGGGAAAGTGACTTTTTGAAAAGAAAAGATTTAGTGTATAGTTCACTTAAGAAACTTAAGTGAACTTGAGATTAGATCTCAACCATGGATCTTGAGATCAAGATTTAATCTCAACCGTGGAATTCGAAAGGTCATGAGGAGTTACCCTAATGGGTAAATAAAAGAAAGTTTGAAACTTCATTTGCACACATCCAAGAAGAGAATTTCTGGAAAGGCACGATTCCCAAGGTGGCTTGAGTTCCAAGAGGAGAGGAGAGAAAGAAGGCAAGATTTCCTAGAAGATGGTTCAGTGAGCAGCAGAGAAGAGAACAACAACAGAGGGTAGCACATTTCCCAAGGCGTGGGATCATTTATGAGCACAAAAATCGAGACAACCAGCCCACATTTCAAGGAGAGAGACTGGGTGTGATTTCCCAAGAGGCCATACTGCTGTAAGTGACTGCACAGAAAATGAAGTAGTTCTGGGCACAGTTTTTGAGAAGAAAAACAGAGGCACGCATTTCCAGGCAGTGACATGTTTTTTGAAATCCATACAATGGCACGATTTTCGAAATCCGTACAGTCTGTACAGTGGCACGAAATTCGAGGTAGATTTTATGCTCAGATTTTGAGAAATTTTCTGTACAGTACTGGAAAATAATTATGTATTTACCTGCTGTTGTAACTCTGAGAAAAATTGCTGCTCATGAATAAAATTCTAGGACTGGTTTTTCCCAAAGTGTGGAGTTTTTCCAGGGTCAAAGTTGGACCAAAATTTATGTCTTAAAGTGACTGTTGTTCATATTTCCTGTGCATTAAATTCACTTACAGCCTGCTGATATATTTAATTTCCGCTGCACAAATGTGTTCATAAACAGTATATCAGTCCTATAATGCATATATTTTTACTTGTGTAAAATTGGAATGTGACTAGATCATTATCATTGGCTGATGTCAGAGGTTCATGGATTGTTTGACGGAAATTCTCTATGTTTGTGTGTAAACAACAATGTAAATTTTCCTTGTTTTTTAACATGGTAACAGAGCTAGGGCTTTGAGTTTCAGTGGACTGTTGGAGTAGCAGAGAATGCAAGTGATTTACATGAGAAGTGCTAGTTGATTATGGCTGCACATGCAAGAGAATTGCTGGGTGTGGCAACTGAGAAGTGAAGTTTTTACAGGTGAGCAGAGATTGTTTTGGTTGTGAGGAGTTTGTGTATTTCATACTCTCAGAGAAATGGCCACCAGTTTAAGGTTGGAAGATAGGCTAGATGGAGCAGGGAATTTTGTTCCATGGAAGGCTAGGACAGTGCTTTATTTGGAGGAGAATGAACCGTGGGATGAAGTGGTGCATAGCATGTAGGCGAATCCAATTCAAGGTCCTACTTCCACCGATGCACAAGCACTAGCAGCCTTTAACAAAAAGGACATCAAGGCTAGGCGGATCATCCTTGATGCGGTTAAGGACCATGTTATCCCACATATCTCAAGTAAAGACCGTGTTTTTAAGATGTGGGATGCTTTGACTAGCTTATATGAGAGCTCAAATGAGAATCAAAATATAGTTTTGAGGCAAAAACTAAGAGAAACCAAAATGGCTAAGATGGAGAATGTTCTTGTTACTTGACTCGCATTTCACAGGTTCGTGATGAGTTGGGAGCTGTTGGCGAGAAGGTGGATGATGCAGAGTAGGTGAGAGTGGCCTTGAATGGTTTCTCTCAACCTTGGCATGATTTTGTACGTGCAATTGTAGCCAGATAGAATTTGCCTTCATGGGCTAGACTTTTGGATGACTTCACTTAGGAGGAGCTGAGATCTAGCTCCACTTCCATAGGTCAGCAGAAAGAAGCTGATGAAGAGAATGTGGCTCTTGCAGCAAAGGGCAAGAAGAAGAAAGGTGGCTCGAGCAGTGGAGCCAAGTATGAGAAAGACATGAGCAAAGTGAAATGCTTTGCTTGCCAGGGTTATGTACACTATGCTGGGCAGTGTCCTCACAAGAAGAAAGAAGAGTCTGAGGTTGCTGCTTAGCTGAAGTGGAAGAGTTTGCAAGGAAGTTCAAGAAGGAGTTCTCGCTAGTGTCAGTTCTTTCAGGTAGTAGCATGGCCGAGTGTGAGGACAGTGTAGCATGGTACATTGATGGCGGAGCAACACACCATATGACAGGGACACAAGCTATGTTTCTAGAGTTGACAAAGATGGACAGACTTATGCTTACTGAGGATGGGTATGCCGACACCCATGCGGTAGAGGGAGTTGGAAGAGTCCTATTCCAACTCGAGTCTGGTAGTTATCTGGAGATTGGGGGTGTGTTGTTTATCCCAGAGTTGAGAAGGAACTTGCTCTCAGTATCAGCTCTGGAAGATGACTGATATGCAGTCCTTCATGTGCAGGAACGAGTTATTATTTATCCAGTGAGTGAGGGCGTGGATGCAGCACGAGTGATTGGCACTCGGGAGGGCAATGTATACAAGTTGAAAGGACAACTTGTAGATGATGAGTCTGGTGGGAGGTCAGACTCAATGGCAGCAGTGATTGCAGTTGGTAAAGAGGATTCTTGTAGCTCAGTGAGGAGACCGAGTTGGTATGAAATGACTATAGAGGATGAGTAGGAAAGTGAGCATAACTCTTAGCTCAGAGTGGTATGGTACACACCTTTAACTGTTGATCCAGTACATGCATCTGAAGAGCTTTCAGATCTAGAGGGAGCAACTTTAGCAATTGGAGGGAGTAGGCTGGAGAGTGATCCAGGTGGAGCTGATGCCAGTAGTACCTCCCTCGCTAAGAGTGAGTGTTAGCATTTTGTAGCTCGGAGGTACTCCTGCATCAGGTGCCTAAATGCAGGAGTCCGAGGTGATGTGAAGTCTCATTAAATGTTATTAAAGTGACTTTATTAATGTGCATTTAATAAAGTACCTTTTGATGTGACTTTATGATTTAAAAGTGAGTTGCAATTTATTATGTTTATAAAGTGACTTTATGTCATAAAGTGTACTTTTATAATATTTAGGGAAAAATGACTTTTCGAAAAGAAAATATTTAGTGTATAGTTCACTTAAGAAACTTAAGTAAACTTGAGATTAGATCTCAACCATGGATCTTGAGGTCAAGATTTAATCTCAATCGTGGAATTCAAAAGGTCATGAGGAGTTACCCTAATGGGTAAATAAAAGAAAGTTTGAGACTTCATTTGCACACATCCAAGAAGAGAATTTCTGGAGGCACGATTCTCAAGGTGGCTTGAATTCCAAGAGGAGAGGCGAGAAAGAAGGCAAGATTTCCTAGAAGATGGTTCAGTGAGCAACAGAGAAGAGAATGACAACAACAGAGGGTAGTGCATTTCCCAAGGCATGGGATCATTTATGAGCACAAAAATTGAGACAACAAGCCCACATTTCGAGGAGAGAGAGATTGGGTGTGATTTCCCAGGAGGCCACACTGCTGTAAGTGACTGCATAGAAAACAAAGCAGTTTTGGGAACTTTTTACGAGAAGAAAAACTGAGGCACACATTTCCAGGCAGCGACGTGTTTTTCGATTTTTTTTTTCAAAATCCGTACAGTCTGTACCATTGTAGCATAATTCGGTCGTATTGGCCTTTTGTGTACGGAAATTTCAAACAATTTCGAATTCGTTGAATATTCGATCTTTGTGCAATACAGATACAGGCTAATTTTGAAAATTGATTTTAAAAAGCCAAATTTTAATTATCAAACACTATAAAATAAATTTCTTTCAATTTCATACTTCTTATTTCAATTCGATAGGAATATAAATATGCCAAAGAAAATAAATATGCAAATATAATAGCAACACTAGATTTATCTTGGAAAACCAGTAGAGAAAAACTAACTATCAATAATAGATCTATTATTGGTCATTGGCCAAATAAGGCCAAGGCCACCAAAAGAGCATCTCTTGCTCGCTTTGGCATGTTACAAAGGAGACTTACAACCCTATAAATAGGGTTCTTTACATGCAAATACAACTAGCAAGAAACCATAGGCTTCCAAAACCATGTGCCCAAAACCACTTACATCCTTGCTCATTACAGAGTCAAGGTTAATCTTAACACAATTTAAACATTCATTAATTCAAAATGCAAGGAGTGGTAAATACTTATTTACTTTCTTCTTAAAATAATTAATAATAACTATTAATAACTAAGAGTTTTCTCTCTTACTCTAAGAGTAATTTTGGTTATAAAAAATATGTTAAAAAAATGATTTTTTAAGTTTAAAATTTAATGGTTGATATTTAATATTTCATTAAAAATATTGTATATGTTTAACTATATATAAATGGTATACTTATTGTTGTGTATTTAATTAAAAACCTTGTATATAAGAGGTCTACTTCCGTGTTTTATTCGTATTGGATTTTTTTGTTACGTATTTTTTCCGTATTGAATCGTATTCGTATCCGTATTCGTAGTCAAATTATGCTACTATGGTCTGTATAATGGCACGAAGTTCGAGGTAGATTTTATGCTCAGATTTTGAGAATTTTTCTGTACAGTACTGGAAAATAATTATGTATTTACCTGCTGTTCTAACTCTGAGAAAAAATGCTGCTCATGAATAAAATTCTAGGACTGGTTTTCCCCAAAGTGGGGGTTTTTTCGAGGGTCAAAGTTGGACCAAATTTTATGTCTTAAAGTGACTGCTGTTCATATTTCCTGTGCATTCATTTCACTTACAGCCTGCTGATATATTTAATTTCTGCTGCAAAAATGTGTTCATAAACAATATATCAGTCCTATAATACATATATTTTTACTTGTGTAAAGTGGAATGTGACTAGATCATTATCATTGGCTGATATCAAAGGTTCATGAATTGTTTGACAAAAATTCTCTATGGCTGTGTGTAAACAACAGTGGAATTTTCCTTGTTTTTTAACAGAAACAATTGCCCCAAAAGACCAAATAGAACAACTGCGGGAAAAATACATTCCGCCACGTCTCAAAAGATTGATAAGGCCTAGGTTCCAAGAAAAGAAGAAAGCAAGTCTACAGTTCCATTGGCAACCATGATGAGGAGCTCACGACCTAAGACCCTAAATCTTAATGGAGTCATAATAGATAGAAATGTTATGATACTTGTAAGATTGAGGAGTACTTATAACCTTATAGACATCATTGTTTCTACACAAATAAACCTTTTTTGTGTACCCCACCAAGGATCTCACAGTCACAGTCGTTGATGGACAAAGGGCAAAGGAAGTAGGAAGATGTCATAAAGTCTCAATTCAATTACAAGAACTAGAACTACAAATAGGACTTTATGCTCTACCACTCGAGGAAATGGATATGGTGCTAACTGTGGAATGGTTGATGCAGTTTGTCTCTCATATCACAAACCTTGAATAACAGTTCATGGAGTTCAATTGGCAAGGTCAACATTACAATTATATGGTTCCACTCTCGAGAGAGGTGAATTACAACTAATAAAAAAGGAACAACAAATACAATAAAAAATACAACTACAGAAGCAAGGGAAGTATGTTACCGAGAAGCATAAAGGTTTCCTGTTAAACAATCAGGTCAAAAGACTTCATGATGTGATTCAAAGTTCAAACAATACAAAGGAACACTGCCAACACCCAAATCAGTAACGAAGTCAAACCATCAAAACCAGACAAACTTGATGCCCCCCTGTAAATGTACACAACTACTTTTTTCTGAGGACAAAGATTCCTTAGGAGGGTGGTACTATTACAAACATAATAATAATAATAATAATAATAATAATAATAATAATACAATTAGGTTATTGAAAAGTCAAATGTCATGCAAACCTTCACTAGTGAGTCATGACCAATCAATGTGTCTAAGTATACTTTCATGAGGGTCATTGTAATCATCATCTTATCAATTCATATCAATCATTTATTTTCAATATATATTCTTATATATTTTGCAGAAGTCTTCTGTCATTCATAATAAACATGAACTGTCTATTACATTTCCAGACTCAATAAGATAGACTTGTAGAAGGAATAGAATAGTATTGAACACAATTTTATTAAAACATCCACAAGGTCAGCTAGCGTATGGGACAACACTACTTACATCGAATGCATCTTTTTCTTCTACAAATGAAGGAAACATTAGAAATGTGTGTAGGAGACATTATCCATTATTTGGATACCAAGCATTTTTGCTCTACTCATTGAGATTTGACCCAATGGTGTGTTGCCTAATTTGGTTGATGCAGCTTGTCTTTGACACACATCATTTGGATATTTGAGGCAATATCCAATAATTGGATATCGAGCATTTTGTGCTTCTCATTTAGATTTGACCTTGTTATGCTCTAGATTGTCCACAACATGCTTTCCAGGATATACCAGAATGAAGGGGTCTTTTTCCATTGTAAAAGGCCAAGTCAAGGCTTGTTTATGTAAAAGCAGTGAAGCACCACTAGCCCAAGATTCGCGAGTCTGGGCGAGTCAACCTCCAGGCCGGGTACTCGTTTAATACTCGTTGCTGACTCGACAAACTGGCAGGGACTCGGCAAACTGGCAAGGACTCGGCAAACTCGCATATGCTCGGTGTGAACTCGGCATTGACTCGGAAAGCACATCAAATATCTCGCGAAGTAAGTCCTCTAGTGTGCTTGTTTATGTAAAAGCAGTGAAGCACCACTAGCCCAAGACTCGCGAGTACTCGCGAGTCTGGGCGAGTCAACCTCCAGGTCGGGTACTCGTTTAATACTCGTTGTTGACTCGGCAAACTGGCAGCGACTCGACAAACTGGCAAGGACTCGGCAAACTCGCATATGCTCGGTGTGAACTCGACATTGACTCGGAAAGCACATCAAATATCTCTTGAAGTAAGTCCTCCAGTGTGCGCGCCTCCAACAGCAATTGAAGAGCAGCAATCCAAGAGCGGATGTGCCTCCAACAAATTCAGCGTTGAACATCGACGAAGGGTTTCCATGCTCGTCGTGGGTAGGTTTAATGCTTGGTGTGGGTACACTGGAGATTGTGAGTAGCTATTAAACCATTGCATGCATGTATTGTCCCGATCCTGGGTAGTGTTGATAATTTGCGGCAGGTAGCTTAAACAACAAGCATGGCACTCTTTACAATGTTAATTAAATTATAATTATAATTATATGTAAACATTATACAATTGGCATTATGTAACTTAAATTTTTATTTTTATTTTAAAAATATATTCTAATTAATAATTATAACATATTAACTTTTTATTTATAAATTTTACCCATATTAACTTTCTTATATATATATATATATAATATATTAGATTTTATATTTAATTTATTTAGATTTAAATTAAATTAATGATATTTTAAAATTATATCTACACAAACTTAATTTAACGAGGAATTTCAATAAGAAATTTGAACACGGATTTAATTTATGTAACTTTAACTTTATATTTTTATTTTAAAAATATATTCTAATTATAATATATTAACTTTTCATTTATAAATTTTACCCATATTAACTTTCTTTTATTATATATATATATATATATATTATAATTATAATATATTAATATTATATTAGATTTTAATTAAATTAATGACATTTTAAAATTATATATACACTAACTTAATTTAACGACGAAGTTCAAGAAGAAATTTGAACAGGAATAGAATTTCAAATGCCGTTAACCTTTCTTGTGCCCAAAATCTACCATATTTTAAGTTTTTTCCAATTTGCCGAGTCTTGCCGAGTCTTTCCCGGGTCTTTCCCAAGTCGACGAGTCACATGCCAGTCGAGTCTTTGTCGAGTTCGAGTTGTGCAACATTGTGTAGAAGTGTTGTTCTAGCGGGGTTCAAGACCCATGGTCTAGTTTGTTGAATTTTTAACTACTTTCAACAGTAGGTAATTATGTGTGCATATTTTAAAATTTTTCATAATTACACATTGAAAGTATCAATCAAATGAGCAGTAATTTTATTAACCAGTTATAGCAGAAAGATAAGTGCAACAGAAAGAAAAAAAACATCATATACAATACATCACATAAATAGGTATGCATAGTAGACACCATATTTTACCCTGGGAAAACCCTGTCTCCTTCAGAGGGAAAAAATCCAGTAACCTTTCCTATGATAGATTCATTAATAGAAGAACAAGTATACATCAAGTGACCATGAACATCAAACCCTTCTCACACATAAGGGTAAATACAATCAGAGAGACCAAGTACTTATCTTTTCATCTGAAGTATGAGAATGCATAATCAGAAGCTGCTATTCTTTCTTTATCATGATTGCTGATGTAAGCCCTTCTAGATGTGACATCAACCCTATCTCTTCTTTTCCTTGCTAAGAGAAACATAGATGAACTCTTTAGCAGTTCAGTGTCTACCTTCAAATGATGACGTTAAATTGCTGTAGGTGACGACAAATTGACTCTGAGTCAACGACAACCATATTAGGGTCTGATCTCATCAATAGTGGTCTGATATGAGCAACTGCAGTCCTGTTAGGGCTCGATCTAACCCTTGATGACTTCAACTGTGTGATGGAAACCCTATTAGGGCCTTGAACTAATCCTCGATGACCTCAATTAGTGGCGGTAGCCTTGCTTAGGGCTTGATCCAATCTTAGGTGGCCTTAATTTGAGCAATGTCAGCCCTTGTTAGGGCTAGATCTGACCCATGGTGACCTCACTCTGTGACGTCATCCCTGCTTAAGGCTTGATCCAACCTTCGGTGGCCTTATCTGATATCTTGGCAGTCCTACTAGGGTCACGGTAGCCCTACTTAGGGATTTAACAACCCTCGACATCCCTTCCTGGAGTCACAACAACCCTCTCAGATGTCTCGGCAGCCTGCTGGGAATCTCGACCGTCTACTAGGGATCTCGATAACTCTTTTAAGGGTCTCGACAACCTTGATCTGACCTTTAAACCCCTGCTGTCAGCTACTATTAACCTGATCTGCCCTTCTAGGGCCTGCGACAACCTTAATCTATCCCTCAAGGGCCTATACTATTTGCATGGAGCTCTGCCCACAACTTGAAGATGACTGGATTGACCTCAGATATGAACAAGATCTTCAAACGTAGAAGAGAAAGAGATAATGACAGCTTAGAACCCCATGAACTCTTGTTGACAGAGATAATGATGGAAGAATGATGATGAATAATAATGATCATGTGAGAGAGATTCGTTATTTATATTTCTTCATTGAGTAATCTAAGGGGCAAATACCATTAGTGAATGAAAACCACTTTAGTGATTTTTAATTTTAATAATTAAAAATCACTTTAATGCTTTTAGTTTGGGTTCATGTGACTTCATGTTGGGTTTTAAACACTTGTTAGGGCTTAATAATGTTTTACCTGGGCTATTTAACCCATTCTCCTTAGACACGTAAAGTCTTAGCCCTTCTCTTGGTCTTTATAGTCTACACGTTCCAATTCAAGGTACATCATCATATACAAGAAATATTATTCTTTGATTGTCTTAGAAGCAACATTAAAAGCTTCTCTTCTAATTTCTCATAAAGGCTTAGACAAAACATCTTAGGCTAAACTCTAGCCCCTCTTGGTCTTCATGATCCACATATGCCCTAGAACCCTTATGGTCTTTCAAGAGCTTTTGGCTTGAGACCTTATTAAGTAATTTACACTGCGTCCCCTACACTATTGAATGGTCAACTTGTCTTCCTGAATCTTCATAAGAAAGGTTTATTCATGTTGATGTAGTCTCCTTCAAGAGGAGATCAAGAACATCAACATCCTAGTCCTTGACTAGGTCCACAACCTCAGGTTGATGCCAATCTCCTAGAGAATGGCTCTCGATGCTACCCAAAAATCAACATGGTCATGGCAGGTCCTCTTGGTTTTCATTCCATAAGTGTTGGTTTAGTGGCATTGGTGACTACCCTTTGATGGGTAGAAGTCCTTCGTCATGTTGGGCCATTTGTGCCTTGGGTTGGTGTTCAATGTTTCTTGGGATGGACCCATTAGGACACATGGCTTAGGGGCTCTTAGCCACACTCACGTTTTTGCTATGTAGAAGGTGATTGCGCATGACACACCTCATTTATGTTGAATTTTATAACTTAGCGATACAATTTTCAGATCTTGATAATTATGTCCTAATGATTATCATCCCACTTTTATGATTGCATAATTACACACTGAAAATTTCAACATTCACTTGCAGTGGAAATAAAATAAGGATCATTGAAAAAAAACCATGCACAAGAGACACTAGAGTTCTTATCCTAGGAAACCCAATAAGGAGAAAACCCAACAATTTTTCTTAAGAGGATATTTCCAATAATAAGAGGACAACAATCATAACGTTATGAACACTAATTCACAAGGGCATGTCAAATATCACCCACTACATAGAGCGAACCCAATGTCATAGAGGGTGCACACTTCTTCACAAGAAACCCTAGCAAGAGGGCAAACTTCTAGAGATTATAAGTAACCCCAAAATTTTGCTCCTTGATCTTTCACTATGCCCAACTAAAATTGCACACTGGAGAGAGAGGATGATGTGTTGTTGCATTGTATCAAAATGAAATGTTTAGTTGCTTATTTATACACTTCAAATCAATTGAATTTCACTTCTAGGATGACTTGCACTTTTTATCTTCACTTTTCACTTTATCTTTAGGGTTGACTTACTAGTTTGACCACTTCATTGTTAATTCACTTGTTGACCATTTACTATTGGATTTTCCATCTTTCTTAAGAAAAGTTGTTCCATTTATTATTGGATTTTCCATCTTTCTTCTCCCCGTATGCTCGTCTATTCATTCATAGAGCCCTAATGTTGAATAGACCCACTAAGAAGTCTCGAACACTCTTTAGATCTTGTTATTTCAACAATAGTCCTCTATCATAGAATAGATTTCTTCGAGCCCCATTCATAATGAATATCTGCTTGATGCTGCATACTGGAGAAAACATCAACAATTTATGCCCACTTGGACCTTCCTTTTCTTGTATGACCCCTCCTCTGGGTTCACATGTGCACACTTCATCATGACATCATGTTCTTCTAAAGAGCTTTGCCTTGCTAAAGGGGAGGTATTAAGGGATCTTCTACATTGTTGGGGTTAGTTGGGGCATGACATCCTCCCTTGACTCATCACTTCATCCAGATGAAGCCATTTTCACTACTTTATCTTTATTTTTAGTCTTTTGTGGTTTAATCCCTCACTTGTGGGCAAAAAACCCTAATTTCTAGTTATTTTAACTTTTTAAGTTTCTAGAAAGGTAGGCTCTAAAGTTAGATATGTCTAGGAAGCCTCATATAAATAAAGGCTCCTAGAATTCTTTTGAAACAAAACAAGGGTTCAAAGTATGTATCTTTTTTTTTCTCTTGGTATATCGGAGCTCTTAAAGTGTGATGAAGGTTGAATGGTGGATTTTCTAGGTTTTTTGCTATCTTGCAAGGTTGATCCAAAGAATAGTTGTAATAGCTTGTGGCTAAGGAAGGACTTAAGAAGTACCTCTTGCTCTCTTTCTTGGTTGATGGTGGTAAGATCTCTCCATTTTCTTGTTTGAGGTTGCTTTTGCACCTTAAGCAAGGTAAAATTAGGGTTTTATTGGCATCTTGTCAACTTTGTTTGAGGAGACCTTCCAGGAGGCTGATGTCTACTACTGAATGGGTGGTTATAGGCTAACCACAAACCCTGGAGCTTAGTGGAACATGGTTGAAACTCTGGTTCAGTGTTGCAACTTTGACGTTGGCTAGGTGGCTTTGGCTTGAGGCTTTGGAAACTGGCACAAAGTTCTAGCTATGAATGTGGCATTGGTTCAAGCTCGCTTGTTTTTGACCGTTAATGATTCCCCCCTGTCAGGAACAAGGTGAGGAGAAGAGAATGTCTCAACTGCAAGATGTGTCAATACTCGTGAACAAGTTCTTCGGTATGACTTATAAAATTCTTGGCTGTTGATGACCATTGCCAAGAAGCAATCCACCTGTAGTGAATCTTCTCTCTTGTAGGTTTCTTTAGAGTGAAGCATTTATTTGAAGAATGGGTATGCTTTCCACAATGCTTGGAAGGATGAAGATCAAAACACTGATTTTTCATGGCCAATTGGATCACAGTGTTGGCATGCCACACTCTACCTGATGTGGATGAAGACAAACTTTTGTTTAAGAACCCAACACTTTGAAACTGGATAGGCTTAGAAAAACTAGGAATGTGAATTGTCACTTCCTTGTCGTATCCAAGGCCAGTTTTGTGCTTGCTGTGGGTGATCTCTTCCCATAGTCTGATGATGGGCTTGGAAAGAACAATTGGAACCTCTTCATTTTCATTTTCTGTATTGGGGCCATTGATTTGCTTATGTGATTCCGAAGTGGCATCATTATGTGCAGGTAGCTGATCAGAATCATAAAGGGGGTTATTCTGAATAGGAACAAGTTCAGAATGTGTTTCTTCTCGTTTGTGTTGCGACTCAAGCTGTAGAAACTCAAGTGTCTCTTGTGAATATTTTACACAATTTCGAATGCGAGTGAGGGTAGTCTTATCGACCATCATAGTGTTGTTGACAGAAGAGAGAAGTAGAGTGTTCAGTATCTCTACCAAGCCATTGATTTGAGCCACTGAAAACATGGGATTAAGGACTCACTCAAATAAAGAGGGGATTCTTGCAACTCCATCCTTTTACAATCAAAGCCAACGTTGACGTACTTGACTCAAAAGAGGAATGGGTGTCGGGTTCAACTGAGAATGCACTCAATTACAATTCAACTCACTTTCAATGAAAACTCACAAAAATTACTGTTTGCAACTTGATGCAAAATTTGAAACTAAATTGATCTTAAAGAGAATGCTTTACCTTTCAATCCTTTGGTAATTGATGAGCACCTTGATTGCCTTCTAATTTATATCTCAATTTGTTGTAGATATGCCTTTGTTACCAAATTTCTGCACAATGTATAATATTGCTGCATACTCTATAATATTTCTGCACACTATATAATATTTTTGCAGCTGAGACTCGTAAAAAATTATACTTTCTTCTAAAGCGAAATGAGAATTGAGTGCATACAAAACTTTAAAATCTTCAAATCAGCGCAAACGCAGCTTCACGGGGCGCAACTCCACGCACACTTGCAACTCCAGTAAAACGTTGGATTATTAGTAGACTTCAACGCACCAGAGGAAGGCAAACACACAAACACACATAGTTTTGCATACGCACGAGTTGCCACACGCAGACGTATCCACACAGATAAAAACCATAGAATTCCAGCAACCACACCAGGTCGAATAGTGAGAGGGAACCCCAGACATATTACCGCAAGTGAGAGAGAGAGATAACACTCCAATGCTTCAACTTAGGAAACTCCAACTCAGTGAGCATAGCTATTTCTTCGCAGTTCACTTTAGGTGAGAGTCTCTTGGACGTGGAAGGCTCACATCAAAGCCAATTTGCAGAACCCAAATGAGAGGTGGAGAAAGATAAGTATTTCCGCAGGTGGAAGAGTGTGCCACAGTCTTCTACATAGCGTGCTCCAACGCAACTAATTCTTCAACGATTGCTCCAACGACGACTCCATGAATTCATAAGGTTCACACGAAGGAGAGGGATCCTTGGTTTACAACAATAGTATGCAATATGCAACACACTTAGCTTCGAGGAGGCATTAAAATGGGTTTTGGTAGGACTGGTGTGCCAATAATATGCAACAAAAAATTCCAACAATATATGATTTACTTTAATCAATCTTCAAAGTAGCAATAACACATCGCTAGGGTTCTGATCTTTAGTGTTAAAGTTAGTGCAACTACGAGACCCATTCTCAGGGAGGATGGTACCCTAGTCAGTTGACTATGGCAGAGTAAGACACTAAAAGGTACCCTAGGGCCCCCAGTAGTCTCCTGGGGTTCTTGGTCTGGGACCAAACAAGTTGATGCCATGGCAAAGCCCCTAGCATGTGGCTAGGGCCCCTATGTGCCTCTAGGGTATTCTGGTCTGGGACTAGGGACACGATGTCCAAGTAGATCCTGCAGGTAGAGGCAGAGACATTCCTGGTTTGGGACCAGGCAGACTCTTGGTCTAGGACCAGACAGACTCTTGGTCTAGGACCAAGCAGGTCCTGTAGGTGGTTGATCAACTTTCAATCTGGGACTGAAGCTCAGCTTGGTACTGAGAACCATTCTCTGGGAGAATGGAGGGCTCGATCAGGGACCAGGTGGTTTTTCAACATGATTCAGTTTGGGACTGGAACTTAGCCTAGGGTTGAGAGCCATCATTTAAAGAATGGAGGGTCTTGGTTGGTTAACCAAGATAATGATGTGTGATGTCCTCTCTCCTAATCGGTTACTGCTAGGTTGTTTCTCAAGGGACTGGCCACCCCTTGATGATGTCCCTAGCATAATCCTTAGGAGCAGTATTGAGGACCAAAGGATCTTCCCCTTATATAGTGATGATAAAATATGTGAAACAAGGTACCTTGAGAGAGAGAAAAGATTAAGGCCCTTGGTCTTGTTGGTCCTATAGGTAAATGCTTGACCTCCCTTATGGTTCACCTTGATCTTGTGGGTATGTGGGTTGTTTTTATTGTGACCCCCCTTGGTTGACTCATGGTCGTTTATCTTACTTGGTCCTAGCACTCTTATTGTGTGTGCACCTTTGACTCTTACCGTATGGGTTTTATCCTAAGGGGACTGGCCACCCCTTGATGATGTCCCTAGCATAATCCTTAGGAGCAGTATTGAGGACCAAAGGATCTTCCCCTTATATAGTGATGATAAAATATGTGAAACAAGGTACCTTGAGAGAGAGAAAAGATTAAGGCCCTTGGTCTTGTTGGTCCTATAGGTAAATGCTTGACCTCCCTTATGGTTCACCTTGATCTTGTGGGTATGTGGGTTGTTTTTATTGTGACCCCCCTTGGTTGACTCATGGTCGTTTATCTTACTTGGTCCTAGCACTCTTATTGTGTGTGCACCTTTGACTCTTACCGTATGGGTTTTATCCTAAGGGGACTGGCCACCCCTTGATGATGTCCCTAGCATAATCCTTAGGAGCAGTATTGAGGACCAAAGGATCTTCCCCTTATATAGTGATGATAAAATATGTGAAACAAGGTACCTTGAGAGAGAGAAAAGATTAAGGCCCTTGGTCTTGTTGGTCCTATAGGTAAATGTTTGACCTCCCTTATGGTTCACCTTGATCTTGTGGGTATGTGGGTTGTTTTTATTGTGACCCCCCTTGGTTGACTCATGGTCCTTTATCTTACTTGGTCCTAGCACTCTTATTGTGTGTGCACCTTTGACTCTTACCGTATGGGTTTTATCCTAAGTCTTATTTTACTTTATGGTTTATTTAATAAAACATTCTTTATGGTTTTATTAATAAAACCTTTGGACCCCTTTTATCTTATGATTTTATTTGGACCATTCTTGGACCTTTTTGATACTACCCTAAGTCTTATAGTTTTCAATTTATAAAACCTTTGGACCATTGTTAACTTCGTTAACCTGTTTGTATAAGTCTTGAACCTTATAAAAAGCATTTGTTGAGCTTATCCAAGGTCTGGAATTCGCATTTGATTCCTTGGATGACTTCTCCTTTAGTGTGACTGCTTCATCCGCTAGCGTGACTGCTTCATCCGCTAGCGTGACTGCTCCTCGTTTTCCAGCGTGACTGCACCTCATCTGCCTGCATGACTGCTCTTCCCTCTGCACGTGACTGTAGGCTGCTTCTTTGCTCCATGCGTGACTGTATATTACCTCTGCGTCTGTGACGGGGTCCTAAACATGGTTTCTTCCTCTGCGTCTGTACCTCCACGTGACTGCAGTTCCAATGTGATAGCTCTCCACGTAGCTGTGACTCTTCCATTCACGTGACTGTATGCTTACGTGTACCCGCGTGACGGTGTCTCTTTCATCAGTGCGATTGTGTATCTAATCGTTGCGTAACCGTGAGGTTCTCTGTCAAGTGTGGACTGTGGGTTTTCCTCAGCGTGACCGCGAGGTTCTCTGTCAAGTGTGAACTGTGGGTTTTCCCGGCGTGACCATGAGGTTTCTCTTTTGCGTGGACAGTGGGTTTTCCCGGCGTGACCATGAGGTTTCTCTTTTGTGTGGACAGTGGTTTTTCCCAGCGTGACCACAAGTTTCTCCTTTTGTGTGGACTGTGGGTTTTCCTAGCGTGACCACAAGTTTCTCTTTTGTGTGGACTGTGGGTTTTCCCAACGTGACCACAAGTTTCTCTTTTGTGTGGATTGTGGATTTTCCATGGGTGACCTTGAGCTTCTCTTTCAGTGTGGACCGTGGGTTTCTCAGCTTGACCATGTGTCTCCTACTTAGTATGACTTTGTAAAAGTATGAATGTGTGTCTCTGCACAATGTGACTGCATCCTTACTCAGCATGACTGTGTGTCCTTTGTCAGCTTGACTGCGTTGGGTATGACTGTCCTTGTTGACTAAGAAGTCTGGGTCAGTATGCTTCTGCTTTAACCCTCTTAGGCTCTCTCTCAAGGTACGTAAATTATTTGCCTAGTTGACTTGTCCCTTCGGTGACAAGATCAAATCTAAAATATTTGAGTATAACGTTGATTCAAATATTGGTTATGATTCTTTACTGCTGATATCTCCTGTACATTATTTTATCATGTTATTATTGTACATGGCATTTGATGAATCTCGAGGACCAACTTTAACGCAGTGACTAATGGAGCGTTAAGTTGAAAGAGATGAAAATTATGTTTGTTTTATTACAATTTAAATTTATTAGAGCAGTATGATTCTGAATCTGATTTTATAATTATGTTTATGCATTAAAGTTTATTACCTATTTTGCACAAGTTTCCGGAACGCAGGAACATAGAGAACGTGGGTACGAGTATCGGATACGTCTAGAAGTTTCCCCCAAATTTGCAGGAAACGACAGGTTGGGAACGCCAATAATCTATATTAAAAAAATATAAAAATAAAATGATTAAAAAAACACGAGAAGAGAAGAAACTGTTAGCCAGAAATACGCACCTCCTGCGGACAGGAGTTGGTTCCCTTGTCTGAATGGACCAGATCTAGAACAAAACACAAACACAGAATGCTAGACTCTCCCTAGATCTGTTTAAACACTTGAATGGGCTGCCATGCTTCTTTTATTAACAGACGTCTTCACTATCCTTGAAGCTTTTCCCTCTGTTTACCTGCAAAAATAGAAGACAACAATAGAAAGTGATAGCATACAAGATATAGAATTGGATCTATGCTTGTGACCAAGGAGTCAAGCAATACATACACATGATACAACACATATGGGAAAGAGAAAACATTCTTTATTAACAATAATTGGAAAGACCACAACCTTGATGCCTTGGTGTTGAGAGTCCCATCCAATGGATCCTTGCCTTTAACTTCACCTTGCCTCCAATAGACTCGAGAATGATTTTGATAGAGTTTGGGTGTGCAACACAATTCTTCCTCTTTTCTCCCATGGGGGATGAGCTAGTATTTAAAGGCATGGGAGGATAGGTATGGTTGAGGATCTCATGGGTGAGGTAGAGATAAGATCCTAAAAGGGAGGATCTCGAGCTCTAGCTGGTCCTAAACCATAGGGATGAGGCTCTACGGAGGTAAGCTTCGAGAATCCTCTCGAAGCTTCTCTTTTTGCTTTGAAAACTCTAGCACCGCTCCTCCAATGAAGAAAACAGGCGATGTTAAGGGGGTAATGCTTCTTGTAGTAGGGCTAGAATCGGTGGCACCGCTCTTTGTTCATGTATCAGGAGCGGTGCTGCCCTAGCACCACTTGGGTAACGCTTTTTGTCAATGGAAGAGGAGCGTTACCAGCTCAAAACAAGGAAAAATTGTAAGGGGATATTTTTGCCTGTCATTTCTCTAGAGAAAACTTTGAGGGATTGGAGCAGACAAGGGAATACCTATCTCATAACATAATGGTGACAAGATTTCGGTGTAACAGAAACATAGAGAAGAAAAGAAACATTAACACACATCGGATGATTTAACTTATCCCTTGTATTATGGTTGTAACTAGAACTTCATAGCAAATAGAAATGGCAATAAAATCAAGATTACCATTCACGTCATTGATTATATAAGGTAGATTCTTTCTAAAGTGGAGACTTTTAGAAGTTATAGTCCATATATTTGTGGCTATATGTATAGAGTAAGTTTTCAATTTTGTGTCAACTATGATTAAAATCTATTAGAATGTTATATGTTTACAAAACATTCTATGCCAAGTTTTTTGCAAAGGTGTATAAATATTCAAATTTAAATTATTATAAAATAAAAATCAAGATAATTTTTATTTAAATGTAATATATGAATTTAGTTTGAAAGTACGATCTAACACCATTTCCAATTAGTTAAAAGTTTACTTTTTATTCTTAAAGTAAATAGTAAAATAAATAAATTTATTTTCTTTTATTTAATAATATATAAAAAGCAATGTTCCCCCAAGTTTCCGGGACGCGGGGGCGTGGAAGCGAGGAAACGCACAGTGGGGACGTGTGGAGGCCACCCATAAATTTTAGTGAAATTCGAGGGGGGCGGGGGGGCATCCAAGTCTTTATAAAAAACAATATTATAAATTATTAAATCCCAGCAATAAAAGTTCAATGATTCATCTCATGTAAACTACTAAAAGGTGGGGGGCGGGGTGGGGGGGGGGTGCGTCTGGGAGCCCCCCAGTTTCAAGAGGGGGCCCGGGGGGGGCGTGGGGAGGGGGGGGCGTCTGGGAGCCCCCCTTCACCGGAGCGTGCTGCAAAACAAGGGACGCGCTCCCTTTTGCGTTTCCGAGAGTTTCCTAATTTTGGGGACGCTGGGAAACGTTTCCTTAGAAGACCCCGGGGCGCAGGGAGCGAGGGGAGTGCGTCCCCGACCCTAGGGGGCGAGTCCTCGTGTAACACTGATAAAAAGTCAAAAATAGGCTTACATTTATTATTGATTAGCGGTAATTGCAATTCAACGTAGGGATGAGTGAATTCTCTAGCACGAGTGGTAGACAGAGATCAGTGCACCAACTGGACAAGGTAGCACGAAAAAGACTTTTATTGCAACTTAGTTTTCTAGAGAATTTTTTTTGAGTCAACCATGTTTGTGTATGGTCGCAAGGAAATAGGAATGTTGTTAACAACCAACATGGCGATCATGAATGTGTGGAAGTTCCCGGTGAAGGAAACGCGTAAAAAAGTTTCCGATTTTAGAGGGTAAAAGTTCCCAATAAGTTCCCAACCATTTAGAACGGTTCGCGCTAGATTGGGAAAGTTCCCTACAAGTTCCCAAGTTCCCTGGAATGTCGAAACTTCGGGAACGAGTTTCCTAAAAGCCAGTAGCGGTTCCCATGCTACATGGTTTATTACTGATGTTAAAAACTCCTCTAACCCTAAAAATTCAACATTTAGCACTTTGGAACAACAACAAATTCTAGACATAACCTTTTAATAATTGAGATATGTAGCAACGTAGTGAATGCTATATCACAGGCCGAGGGTATACAAGATTTTCCAGCAATGAACCAGAAAGAGGAGAGGCCACCGCTATGGCTTGGACTCCTTCGGGTGGACACTCCAAAAGATCAGTTGCTTTAGAAGAATAAATGCTTAGGCCAACAAGAATGCACATAGATCAATCTACGTGTTATCGAACCTGCAACTTGTGTGGTCTCCACGATGCGCCTCTGCGTATGTCTTCATATATCCAATCCCACAAATGTAATGGAAGAGAGGAAGTACAAGTGAGGTCTCACTCAGATTATGGTCGCAGACTATAGCAACACGAGATGCTGCATCAGTGGATTAGGGTTCCATTAGTTAACAACACGCAGGGATATCCATTTCAAAACATCCGCATTGGAATGAGGAAGAATGTATTGTATTTTAGGGTATCCCTTGCATTTGTGCCCCGAAATTGTGGATTGTTGCACTTTTGCAAAATCTCGTGCTCTACGTAGAAACTCCTGTCTACAAATGTATGGTAAAATCCTTCCCGTAGCTCACATAGATCTTGTGCACAGGTTACACAACTCACACATATGGTAGCGCACCCACACACAATACAAGCTCTTATGATAGCCGAGGACAAAGATAATCTTGATAATGCATTTGTGCATATCATCCTTGAAATATTAACTAATCTAAAGTTTGTAGCATCTGCCTTAAAAGGAATCCTCATAAATGGAGACTCAATGATACTTTGTTGGGTATTTGAGATATCTTTAGTTTCAACTAGGTGTAAAATGGCGACTTTGTGGATGGATTTTTTTGTAAAAACAATATTCTTCTCAATGCCTTAACAGTGATATGGGAATTCGATACATTCCAGGTGAATGCTTTCTAACTCGTTGTGCACAATTGGTGATGTAGAGAATGCAAGAGAGAAGCAAAGAGAGTATCTTCTAAAATGCCTGAGCAGATAACTAACTCTTAAATCTAGAATTTTTCTTTATTGAGGGATTCCTTGTTGTTCTCAGGGCCACAATCTTCTTTCTTCCAAGAAGATTACATGAAACAAACCCCATGCACAACCGTTATACTTGTTACAATCTTCAACTCACGATAGCCACACCATATGCAAGAAAAATAAAAACACCCTTCATAGCCTCCCACACGAACTACAAGTATACGCTCGGAATCTCATCAGCCTCACTCAAAGTTAACAACGTTCAGGCTCATATCATGATGCAGATGGTAGAAAGCTTATGGTAGGATGAGGAGGCCAGATTGAGGAGGACATAACCCTAAGCATCAACCAAAGGCTCAGAAGCTCTGATACCATCATACCACTGTTAAGATGTCAACATTGGCAGACAATCAAATTGACAAACACAACCAATAACACACAAGGTAGATGAAGCGTGAATTACAATTCTCATCAACAAATGTACATATAAATACATGAGACGACCCTTGGTTTCCAAATTCAAGGTGTCTTTTGGACTCCCAAAGACTTTACCTCTTCACTGTGACTCTTGTTTTCCAACTCACGTGAATGGTGACAATAATACTAACTTTAAAGGATTAAGTATTCCAACACTCTTGAAGGAGCTCTCCATAGTGGGGCCTTGCGATTCACTGTTTGCCCTAACTAGGGTTTGACTACTTCGACCTAGTATCAGGCCTTTGCCCTAGTTGATAAATCTTGAATAACCAAATTGATTAGGGACGTTGACCTTGATCTCTAATTGCCCTAGGTTTGAGGACTAAGGTCATAACCCCTTCTCTTCATATTTTTTTTTATCAAAATCCTCTTGTATATTTATTGTAAAAATCCCAAAAGTATATAATATCGGAAAACACTAAAAATTAGAAAAATTCATATTTCAAAAAATACTTGGAATTTGGAAATTCTGCTTGGACAGATAAGTGTGCCCTAGGAAAATTGATGGTCCATCCTTGAGTGCGCACTTTTTCCGTGGTTGGATTGTGTTGTTTTGGGTGACCTATGCATGCTAGGGTTTTCCTTTTTCAAATATGTTATTGCAGGTGCAGCATGTGCATTGATCATATCAGGCAAGTTTCAAGGCCCAGAGAGTGAGGTTTTGGGCCTAGGTTGACCCCTGGGGGGTTGGGTGTTCATTGGAGAACGTGTTAACCAAGGCTACCATCTATTTGAAGGCTGTACTAGGCCACATACCGGTTCTTCTTTCACAGTTGCAGATCTGATCTAAGGTCTTTTCTTCACCCTATTGTACATCCCCCTTATCCCCATACTTTAAGGTAAATCTTATATGGTAAGTTGGTGAAGTTTTGTTATCTTGTATCAAGTTTTCTGAAGTGATTTTACTGCTGCAATTTCATGATAGCAGTAGCACACTGAAGTTATATGTCTTGGAATCCATGATAAAGTTCTAGAACTCCTTCCTCTTTTTCAGTGATATTTGTGTTTCATTGTTTTGACTCTATAAGGCACTGATCTTTACTGAGAGGTTTTCTTGGGGAGGTGTTTGTGTGTTGTTTAAGCAATTGCAGATATCTACCATTGACATAAGGGACTCCCCCTTGGTCTTAGGAGTTGACCTGAAGTGTTGAGAAGCTAGGCTGTGGTGACATTGGGGTCTATCTCCTCCTGTGCTTACCACCCGTGGCACCATGATCTGTGACCTTGGTTGGGGAGCTATTTTGAGCAGTAACAGACCCCAGAGGCGTGTCACGTAATTTGGTTGGGTTGGATTTCAGGAGCTTGTCTATGATGCACGTCATCCTTGTTACTCCCTTTGCCATATCCTTTACATGCCTCTCTCGAAATGTCATTTCCAAACTGCTTTTTGCGGGGTTTGCTACCTTCTTGATGTGATTATATGCCTCATGTTTATTATGAAAACCAAACACACAAAGAAACCAAGAACATAAAGAGAGAATTGAGAGACAGAAATTGGTTCTTCTATTTTATTAAATGAAGAAAACAACCTTGTCTTTATAGTAATGAGATGACATAAGACCTAACTACTCAAGCCCAAATTGCACAAACCCTAAAATTTTAAATGACTTGTGTACTTTAATGAAATAATTAAACATAAAGTATCTTAAAGCCACCAAGTGTCTTTATTAATATGCCTAAGTCTATAGTCAAGATGACCTTTATATTCTAAGTTCTAACAATAATGGAGGAGGAATGCTACTTAGTTTTTTAATGTATGGCGTACCCAACTGTCCTCTCCCATTCCTCTTTGGGTTCCTTCCATCTTCCTGTCTCACATCTTGTTTTATGAAAGCTAGTTCTTATCTGTGCCAGTACCTGCTTTTATCTCCATGGGATGTTTAGTTTTAGGTAAACTTGAATTCATCTATTTCTCTCCAAGTTGAACTTCTCTATATAATATTGTTACTTGCTCTTGGTGTTTCTTTTTGTAGCATTTTGTAAGTGGATTTTCAACCTCTTTATATCTGTCAGGCGGCTTTCTTTTCAATATAATCCAACTGTTTTAAGTACTTCTTACATTGAATTTCCCATGTTTTTTTCCCTTTACAAGTCCTTCTGTTGGAACTTGTTAGGTATGGCTTTTGTCTGGCCCTTTTTGTTTATATGATACTGGCTTCCTTGTCTCCTCAAGCTCTATTGCATATAAAGTTATAAATGCTTTTTTGCTAGAAGTATCTCATATGGCGTGCTTACCTTAGAGATTATTACATCGTTCTATATAAAAGAGGTACAAAATTGATGTCTCATGAGAGAAAACTGCCCATACAACCAACTAGCAAAAACTTAAGGCATAACTAAAGACTAGTGTCCCAACCTTTTTTATTAATGTAACATGTGACTTTATTACATTATGTCTTAAGTCACTATATTTTCTATTACTAACATCTAGTAAATACAAAATGATATGACCATTGCAATATGCTAGCTCTATCATGGAAAATGAAATAAATTCTGAATTTCTTTTTGTTACAAAGTTAATGTTAATGCTACAACAAGCAAGGGTTTGGCTAGTTTAAAGTTTAAACTAAATAGTAAATATCCTTTTACATATATGCATTCAGAAAACAATGCCAAATCTCGATATTGAGGAAAAGAATGACGGATATGCATAAATGATGGCAATACATGTGAGGCCTCAGGAGTCAGGATAGATTACTTAGATTTTCTTCCTTGCAATATTTCAATTGGCTTCCCTGTAGGAACCATTATTCCCCTATGATAGTTGCTAAAATTGAATTTGCAACTCTCTGACAAAATAGAGACCACTCAAACGACCTTGATGAACACAAGAGACTGAATGAAATTAATGAATGTTTGCAAAAACTAATCTGGATATATATGCTAGAACTATCTTAACCCAACTTAGTTTCTTAGACTCTAATGTACTGGACTGACTTGTACTGTCACAATCCTCTACCTTTCCTGGCTTTATATATAAAATATCAACTTTGTAAACCTTCCAACACCTTTGATGGGACCAACTTTATCAGCCCTGTGCCAGGGTGTTGACATTGTGAGGAATATCTTGCCAACTTTGTTTGTAAACCTAATTTGTTGAATTTACTCTAAAAATATTTTCCTTGATCTGCAATTGTGTCTAATGTGCCCTTATGTTTATGTATGACAATTGTCCAGGTACAACTTCGGCAACCATTGTTAAGCCGGGGAGCAAAGGTTGTACCAATTCCACTTGAAAAGGTAATTTACTAATTAATTGTGATACAGAAAGTCTTGTTTAGGATTCCATCCAGAGAATAGAGTTTGCCTTGGATTTGGTGTATTTTGTTCTGTTATTAGTGGTTGCAAGGATCACGAGTTTATTAGATTATTCAACACATGTTACTTGTAACTTTGGATGAACAGCTACACGAGATCAGCTTAATGTTTTGCTGCATTAATGCATATATTTGAATATTGACTAAGATGAGATGATGTCTCATTACACTATTACATGTAATATTTATACATATGAAGAGGGAGGGTACCACCAATATGTGTGCCTCTTCATTAAATAATTACAGTAATTACAATAAGAATAAGGTGCATTACACCCATTCTTTTGTTACTTGAACAATCTAATCGACAAAGTTTCCAATGATCAATAGTCGTGCCTCTTTATTAAATAATTACAATAATAATAATATCATGCATTATACCCTCTCTTTTGACAAAGTTTCCATTGGGGAGCTCTTCCTCCATACATCTAGGTTTTCAGGTGCAATCCACTTTGGCATGAAGGTGCCCCTACTATTTTTCTGTGCGTTTTGCCCTTTATTCTGTCATTTTGTGTTTCACTATCTCAGTTATGTCTGTAGCTGCAGTGGTAGTGCTATTTTGGATACAGGTGCACTGCATGTATGAACCATGTGATCATGCTGGACGGAAATTCTCTCTAACTGTTCCTTGTATGTTTGTGGCAATTTCCTTTTACAATTAGAAAGATATGCCATTCATATATTGGTTTGCATTTCTGTTTCTTATGTTTGCATTAAGGAGTTGGTTGTTGCTCAAAGCCATTTTGGATACAGGTGCACTGCATGTATGAACCATATGATTGTGGTTGATGTAAATTCCCTCAACTGTTCCTTGTATGTTTGTTGCAATTTCCTTTTACATTTAGAAAGATATGCCATTCATTTATTGGTTTGCGTTTCTGTTTGTGATGTTTGCATTAAGGATATGGTTGTTGCTCAAAGTCCCCTCCATTTTTTTGACTGGTTGCTGCCGCAGATCAGTGTTATCTAGCAGGTCTTAGATATAACTGTATATCTTCAGGCGCTAAGCTGGAGGCTACAGAAATATATTATGCATACTGACTTTTGGGGTTAGTTGGGTCTAGGATGGACTTGATGCTAGTTATTCAGCATGGCATCTGAATATCCTTACCCTCAGCTTTTTAATATTTATTCAGTAAATTACATTGAGGCTCTTATCCCACCATTTACTTTATTCTATTTCATGTGGTGGTTTATATGAATATATTAGATGGGGGATGCTATTGGCACTGTCTTGCTGTACTGTGACATGCTGATAGTCATCTGTTCTATTTTATCATCTTAGGATGATTTTGTTTTTCATTTATTTCTTTAGTAATATTCAAATACATAGCAACATTTACATAACATTTGTTGAATATGCTATCCCTGAAATTGGCTTGCTTATGGACTTTTATGCATTCCAAATTTCCAACTTCTTGACTATTTTATTAGTATAAAGGTGTCTTTATCATATTTCACTCAAAAGATGTTAATATCAGCGTAATGAGTTAAAAGTAAATTACAATTAGAGTTTAGATGCTTCAATTATAATTGTGAGTGCACTTGTCTTGCTTTGCCTGCAATGGTAATGTGCCATTCAGTATGGACTCTTGCTACTGCCTTCTATAAATGTTTTCAGTCAATTGATATGTTGTATTTTGATGTGATTGTGTTAGTTGCAAGCAATCTCGTTGAGTGCATTTCACTAGATATTGGTGTATGCTTTTTAGTGCTTATTATACTATGTACACAATCCCTAATTGAAGAACAAGGATTTTCTGCAATTTGCATTAACCCATATGTTTAATTTAGCTATAACATAGGGAAAAACAGAGCAAGAAGTGCATAAGATTCAGCATTGGTAACTTAATTTGTTTCCTTTAAAACTAATCGTTGACTCGGTCTTAATTTAGTTTTAACATGAAAAAGGTTATTAATCTTATGAAATATTTACTTGAATTTACTGAACCTACCAAATACCCAAGGATCTGGTTCATTTGAGCTTAGCTACTTTTTTCTGTTTCAATAGGTTTACACACTCAAGGTTGAAGGAATTGCATTCCGCTTTTTGCCAGATCCTGTCCAAGTGAAAAATGCATTACAGGTGAGGTTTTATATTGCATTTTATTCTGTTTCTCTATAAATTAAATTGGTATACCTCCTTATTCTTTATTTTGAGCCTGGAAAACAAAATTAGCAGTTCAACCAGTCTAATTTATTGAGAAATAATGCATTTTATTATATGAAGGGAGAACATGCTTGTCAATCAAGATTGATCAGAGAAAAAGGTTCCATAGATCATCTATTCTACAAGGACAGAAGTCTTAAGTTACTGGATGTGCCCTCGTCTGCCTCCGGATCCATTTGTTTCTGCTTTCTGGTATGAACAAAGCTGGGATATGGCTTGAACTTGTATCCTTTCTGGATATGTCTGGGACTCAGCTGGCACAGAAATCCCAGACGTATCCTTTGAAAACTAAAAAGAAGGAGATAAGAAAACAGGAATATGGGATTCAAGCTTAAAATTAAAAGAGTATCATGTAAATAATTATCTGATATGTTCTTTTGCACCACTTATGCAAGTTTCACTAGAGATTTCTCAGAGGGTCCCTTGGAGAATCTATGTGAAGGTCTCATCCTCCCTTCTCAGGAAGAAGTAATTGGGGCATGGAGAGGAAGGGGGACCTTCTATTCTGAAGATAAAACATTGGAAGAAGTACTAGGGGCGACTATGGGATGCTGCAGTTCGTGGATGGCGGCACTATTTGCTCCTCTAGGAAACAAGTTATTGGAGATGGTTATTCATGGTGGCTGTTAAATATATAAATAATTAGATATATATAAAGAAAAAGTAAATAATAAATAAAAAAACAATAATGCTTAAAACTAAAAATCGTATAAATAATTGAAATTAGTCATGAAAAAACATGACTTCATAAAAAGTCATATTCATACCCTGTAAAACATATATATGCAGGATTTCTATTGTAATTTTATCATCATCGGGAATTTTATTAATACATATTATATATTTATTTTTACTCAGTAAAATTGTCTCAGCGGTGAATTTTACAGTTCATTGATATCAGAGCTTGGGACGCCCTCTCCACCAAGCTGCTCTCCATATCGGTGCAGCCATCGCTGTCACTACTGCACCTGCTCAACGCCATCCAGAACACATTCAACCCCACGACCACTTCCTCCTCTTGGCCCCTCACACTTCCGTCTCTCCCCCCTCGAGTCCAACACTAATGCGTTTTCCTACGTCCTCTTCCCTGATCCCCCACCACTCCACCTTCCTTCGCGTCTGCAACCGCACCTCCACCATTCCCCCCATCGCGACCCTACTTGTTCTGCTCTCCCCCCCACCTTCGCGACCCATTCGCCTCTCTCACACATCTCGTCTCCCTTGTAACCATCCCTGCCCACCCTAACTTCTCTCCATGCCTATGCCCGCGTTTTCAGCCTTCCGCACTTGCGCTCACAACTGCACCTTCCGCCTCCCCTCACCCAACCTTCACATCCTCCTTCCCGTGCTTCCGTCTGTTCTCCATCTCCGCCATCTCCACTTGCCCTCTTCCAGTCGCCTCCTCTTGTACTCCACGCCAACAAGTTGATACAAAAATATATATATAATAAGATAAAACTTTATTCTTCTTTTTTTTTTTTTTCCAAGAAAAAAAAGCGTAATTTTAATTCAAGCCGAAGTGATACAAAATTACATTCGGTAGGTGCAAATGCACGTCAAGGACAAGACCAAAGGTCTGCAAGAGAATAAAAATAAAAACACAAATGTTACAAAAATTTTCTAGGAGTTTGGGACATTATAATAATCCTCAAGTTTCCCTTTCTTTCCTTTCTTCTTTTTTGTCACTTCTGTCCAACCCCCCTGCTGAGGTGTAGCTATAATCAGCTCTTTGCTCACCTGCTCCAGTAAAGGCTGTACTGAGGTTTTGTCTTTATCAGAGTCTGAACTTTCCGATTCATGTGCATGCTTTGACCCGGTTAAGGAATTAGCCGTTAATTGCATGTTTTCTGTGTGTATTTCCTTTCCATCATTTTCGGATTGTGGAGGATGTTCCATCACAGTTTCAGCTGTATGCACTATTTCCTCATTGACCTCCTCCTCTTTTTGTACTTCTGGTTCACTTTCCTCACCCTTCGAATCCTCATCAGTAGAGGGAGCATATTCTGCCTGCCATGTTTTCCCTTTGGTCTTCGTCCCCGTTTTCTTTTTAGGAAACCTTTTTGCCAGTGGGCACGAGTCTTGT
>LPNX010671609.1:90441-189368 GCA_001517045.1 Pseudotsuga menziesii
CTGCTGATGTCGGTGGCCCCTTTGAACGAGCTGCATCCTTAAATGAAGAGGGGTCGGCTGTTCCTCTATTCCCAAACGATCCTCCCCGCAAACGAGTCTTCACATACAAAGTAGAATTCTTAAAAATCTGACAATCCCTCAGCCTATCAGCCTCATTCAGAACTTTACCTCCATACAGAATGTAGAAGTAAAATCGAGAGTAACCCTCTCTCTGTTCTATCATTGTTTTTATGGTAGCCCCTGTATCTTGATCAGAAACCCACAACAAGATTGTTTTTCCTGAAAGGGTTTTTATAAAAAGTTGGTATTTGACAGCCTCTGTCCCGAAGCCAAGAACTGAAAACCGTTCATGAGATTCATACCTTTTTTCACCATATGGATGGACCGATAGAGGCCTATCAGGTCGCATGCAGCCGGATCTCCTTTTTGTTTCTCCGATTTTTCCAATAGTAGAAAGACTTCCTTGGAGAAAAGAGTAAGTAACAGAAAATCCCGCGTCCTGTATACTCGCGCCGAACTGTTCTGTAGCCGCTCCACCACGAAGGTAAAGTTAAAAAACCCTGCACCCGCACACCAGATAGCCATAAAAATGTTTTCTCGTTGATGCTGGTCCATAACACTGATCGAACAGAAACAAAACATATGCCCGTCGTCTCTCCAAGGCTCGATGCTCCCAGATCTGCCAGTACTGAAAAGAAACAGAGATGTTTCCGCCAAAAATAGTTCCCAGCTTTGCTGGACTAGTGATTCGCCTCCACTGCATGGCCAGAGTCGATGACCATCCTTCTCAGCAATTATCAGATAAGCCATCCCTGTAGAGGCCCGGCGGCCATGGGCATCGGCTCTAGCTAGGGCAGAGATTAGGTTTTTTTTTCAGCGCTCATCTTTTTCTCAAGCTCAACTGGAACTATTCATGTAACAAATGAGAAATCATCTATATTGAACCAACATATAGAGACATCTTTATTCTTCTTATTTGATATATATATATATAAATAAAAATAAATTTATAATAATATTATTATTATTATAATTGAAAAAAAATCGTTGCGGGTTGGCTTCAAACAACCAATAAAAATAAATCAAGGTTCAACACAGAGAAAACCTTAGTAGTCGAGTGGGAAATATCAATACTAGATTGGACCAATTAAACAAAAAAGTCAACAAGAGATATGCCGAACTCAAGGCAGGACTAGAGCAAGGCATCATTACATTGCAGGTAGAGCGAAAGAAGACGCAAGAAACTCTCAACACTATCTTGGCCAGACTACTGTCACACACCTTGATTCCCCCACCTAGCTATAACCTAGACCCTTTCAATACACCTCCTCCAAATACGCCTAAATCGTCGGCCAACCTGACACGATGCCACCACACGAAGTTCTCCTCTTTAACATTCCGTTGATATCAATTCCCCAAGCACACGGATATCAGATTGAGTTACCTAAATTTGATTGTGATGAGAAGCAATGCATCGCATGGATCAATAAGGCCGAGGAATACTTTGATATCCATAATATACCCTACGACATCGAGAAGATTAAGTACGTCGCCATGCAATTAGAGGGAAATACTTACAATTGGTACATGTGGTGGAAGACGACAACTCGAGTATGTTCCTTTAATTGGAACACCTTTAAAAATGATCTTCTTAAAAGGTTTCAAGGCATAACCGAGAAAGACTTCTTTTCCAAGATCACCAGGTTGCAACAAAAACGCATTATAGATGAGTACACATGTGAATGGGAAGCTTTGGCAACTCTCGTTCCAGAACTAATTGATGACCAACGTCTGCAATCATACATAAATGGAATGAAACTGCACATTCAGGAAGAGTCAGAATTACACAACACTTCTACCATGGAGGAGGCAAGACGTAAGGCCAAGATCATTGATAACAAGTTTAAACGATCCACTCAAGGTAGCTTCGACAAAAACTACTCCAAGAGGAATCCACCCCAATCAACGAATACATGAACTTCAAGGTATAAACCGTCGCATCTAAGGGAAGGAGCAAAGTCTAGTTTAGAAACCCAGAGGATGAGGGAAGGAAAGTGTAAATATTGTGGAGAAAAATGGGATCCTAAGCACAGATGTTTGCAAAGAAGCAACCACCAAAAGTTGTATGCGTGCGAAGCTGAAGAAGAGGAAAAATTTTCAGAATGTGAAGAGTCAAGCGAGGAAGATACAAGAACCCAACATCATTGCCACTCAAAACTAGAAGATGATACACCTAAGATCTCATTAGCCGCCATTACAGGGATATCCCAACCACAAACACTAAAGCTAAAGGACATATAAAAAACAACAATGTTTCGATTCTCATAGATACTGGCAGTACACATAACTTTATTAATGTTAATCTTGCTAAGGTATTCAACTTATTCGTTTTTCAATGCCGAACATGAAGGTTATGGTAGTAGACGACAAGAAGATTGAAAATGTGGGAAAATGTCACAAGGTTAAATTACAAATGCAAGAGTATAACCTGGAATCCGACTTCTTTGCGGTACCTTTGGGAGGAGTGGACGTTGTGTTGGGAATCCAATGGTTGCAAACATTGGGTACTTACTCCGCTAACCATCAAGAGCACTTCATCCAGTGCAATTGGCTAGGGAAAGAGTACAAGTTGTATGGTTTCCAACCACCCCAAACTCAATTAGTTATGTCACATCAGATGGAAAGGCTACTTCAAAAAGGTGCACCTACTTACGTAATTCAATGTCAAGAGATGGAGTTGCTAACATGTGAAGGAGATGACTGCAACCCGCTGGAGATACAAGAGCTAATCCAAAACAATCATAAGGTGTTCCAAGAGCTTTCGATGGATCTCCCACCAAATAGGAAGACACAGCACTTAATTGAGCTAGAGCCAGGGGCAAACCCTATAAATATCAGACCATACAGATATCCCCATCATCACAAAACAAAGATTGAGAGGTTGACCCAAGATTTGTTAAAATGTGGAGTTATATCAAAGAGCATAAGCCCTTATGCTGCTCCAGTAGTGCTAGTTCGAAGGAAGGATGGGTTCTTCAGGTTGTGCATAGATTATAGAGGACTCAACAAGGTCACAATTAAGAATAAATTCCCTATTCCATTCATCGATGAGATGATAGATGAACTTCATGGATCTAAGTACTTTTCGAAATTAGACCTGAGATTAGGATATTACCAAATCAGGGTTAGATTAGAAGACGTAGCCAAAACTACTTGCCGTACTCATGAGGGCCATTATGAGTTCAAGGTAATGCCCTTTGGGCTAACTAATGCTCCAGCCACCTTCCAAGCCGCAATGAATGAACTGTTCCAGCCATATTTATGAAAGTTCGTATCAGTGTTTTTTGATGATATCCTCGTTATAGCAAAACATGGAGAGAGCATGTCCGACACTTAGATCAAGTACTAACCATCTTGGAAGAGCATCATTTTTTTGCAAAAATGTCAAAATGCACTTTTGGAAAAGAAGAAGTGGACTATCTTGGCCATATAATATCAAAAGGAGTCAAAGTCGATCCCAGTAAGATCAACGCAATCACTGAGTGGCCCCAACCAAATAATATCTCGAAATTATGAGGGTTTCTAGGCTTAACAGGGTACTATCGAAGATATGTGAAAAATTACGCCCATAAGACGCCCCCCCTAATAAACTTATTGCAAAAAAATTCATTTCGATGGAATGATGAGGCAAAAAAATGCTTTGAAGCATTAAAGAACATTATGTCATCAACACCAGTATTAGCAACCCCAAATTTCACATAACCTATTATCGTTGAGTGCGATGCTTCAGGATTCGGGATAGGAGCAGGCTTGATGCAAGAAGGTCATCCGATAGCTTTTGAAAGTAGGAAGCTCAATAAGAGAGAGAGTTTGAAATCCACGTATGATAAGGAAATGCTTGCCATTATACACGCTCTAACAAAATGACGACAATACCTCCTAGGGTGCAAAATCTTGATAAGAATATACCACAATACTCTTCAATATCTCCTTCAGCAACAAACGTTGTTGACTGAACAACATAAATGTATAGAAAAAAATGCTACATTTGACATAGAGATACTACATAAGCGAGAAAAGGACAATGTATTCGCTGATGCCCTTTCCCGAAAAGATGGAGTCAAGGCTTACGCAATCTTAGTTGCAGTTCTAGATTGGTTAGACGAAACCCGAGGAGAATATGCTAGGGAACCAAACACTTGTGCACTAATCAATGACCCTAATAAAGGTTCGAGGTTTGAATGGAGGAATGACATCCTCTGGATAAAGTAAGGATCTACTTAAGCCCTACATCTCGGTTTAAAATCAAGGTGTTGATAGAATCTCATGATTCCCCAATTGCAAGCCATGTAGGTTTTTTAAAAACTTACTACAATGCCAGACAACCCTTCTACTAGAAGGGGATGTATAAGGACATTCAAAAGTATGTAGCCGAGTGTGATTCCTGTCAAAGAAACAAAAGTGAAAATGTCATGACCCCAGGGCTACTCCACCCGCTTCACATACCAACCCAAAAGTGGGAGAAAATTTCCATGGATTTTATTGAAAGGTTACCTGTATTCGAAGTCAAGGACAAAATCTTCGTGGTAGTGGATCGCTTAACAAAATATGCACATTTTATGGGTATTAAGAAAATCGACTCTGCTAAACAATTCGCTGAAGTATTCTGTAAAAATATTTATGAATTACATGGATTCCCGAAAATCATCTTTAGTGACAGAGATGCCAAATTCTCAAGCAATTTTTGGAAGAATTTTGCAAACAAATTGGTACTACTCTTAACATGAGCTCAACCTATCATCCCCAACGAAGGGACAAACAAAAGTTGTTAACAAATGTGTGGAAGCCTATCTTCGTAGTTTTGTCACTGACAAGCAGAAAAGATGGATACAATGCTTACATCTTGCAGAATGGTGGTATAACTCCACCTATCATATGTCATCCAAAATGACACCTTTCCAAGCATTGTATGGTTATGCACCTCCCAGATGGAAGGAACTCATTCAAGGTGATGCAAAAGTACCTGCAATAAAAAGTCAACTTGAAGAAAATCATAAAGTAATGCAAGTACTCAAGGATAATTTAACTATGGCACAAAATCATATGAACAACAAGCAGATCAACATAGAACAGAAAGAGAGTTTGAAATAGAAGATTTGGTATTTGTAAGACTTCAACCATACAAGCAATTGTCACGTAGGCAACAAGGAAAGAATAAATTCTCCCAAGTTTTTTGGGCCATACCAAATTATCCGAAAGATTAGCCCAATACCATACGAATTGAAGTTACAAGATAAGAGTCGAATTCACAATGTTTTTCATGTCTTGAATCTTAAAATATGATTTGGTCAACATCAAATTGCTCAAACGACACTTCCCACCTTGGATGAAGAAGGGGAACTTGTATTAGAACCAGAAACCATCATCAACACCAGAGAAAGAAGACTACGTTCTTGCATCATCAAAGAATACCTTATTAAGTGGAAGAATAGTCCAGAAGAAGATGCTTCCTGGGAAATAGAGAAGTTCATTCGACAATACCTGTCATTACCTTGCTTTGAGGACAAAGCATCTTAAAAGAAGAGGGCAATGTTATATATATAAATAATTAGATCTATATAAAGAAAAAGTAAATAATAAAAAAAAAAATAATAATGCTTAAACTAAAAATCGTATAAATAATTGTAATTAGTCATGAAAAAACATGACTTCATGAAAAGTCATATTCATACCCCATAAAACATATATATGCAGGATTTTTATTGTAAGTTTATCATCATCGGGAATTTTGTTAATATATATTTATTTTTACTCAATCAAAATTGTCTCAGCGGTGAATTTTACAGTTCAGTGGCCTAAGGAGGGGAGACTTAGGGTACCAAAGATCCCTTTTATGTCCAGTAGGATCAAATCTGGGATAAGATTTAGATGGGATCATAAAGATTTGAAGGAGATACATACCTAGCATAGAAGGTAGCTTTCCTTTGGGGCCTTCCAAGCACAGAGATTTTGAAGTTTGGATCATCATTGTAGAGATTGCTTGATCACACAACACCATCTTTTAGGAAGGTGCCAATGATGATAAGATGTCCCCTATTTTTTTTTTTTATGATTATAAGAGAAAGAGAACGATTATAAATTGCAGAGCAGATTGTCCCCTAAAGCGGGCAACATTCTAGCCTCCTTGTCCTTCCTTCTTTATCTAGAACTGTTCAAAAAAATATAGCCCATCCAATGATATCTAAATCTTTTAACAGATAGCCGAAGCTATACGTAACTGAAGCCGTGCAAAAACCCAAAACAGAGTTTAGGGGATCCAAACATCTGCGCTAATTACTTTATCCTTTTCCATAACCCCGCAATTTAGGCCAGCCCAAATATTTGCCATTCTATCAGCTTGGCGATTCTGTCCTCTCAAAACATGCAAGAAGAAAAGGAATTTAAATCCTTTGGTTAAGCAGAGCAACATTTTATGCATCTTAGAAGAGGGAGCTTTCCAATTTTTGTAAATTTTTCTAGCTTCCCTGATGACAATTAAAGAGTCTCCGATGACATACATTTCCTCTATCCCCATTTCTCTAGCCAGCCCCAAGCCTTTAATTAATGCATACCATTCCGCTCCATTGTTTGTTTCCCTTCTAATTCCCCAGGCATACTCTTGTTGCTTGGTCCCTTTGTGATCGAAAATGACACCACCAACACCTGCAAGCCTTGGATTGCCTTTCGAGGCACCATTAAAAAACAGAGTACTAATTCCTGAATTATTCCTCCACTTCCTTAGATCTTCTTCACTCATCCTCTTCTGCCAGCATGGAAGATTTTGCTTCATTGCTGAGTTGTTTCTGGGGGAAGGATTCCGAAGTATGTTGCTCATCCATATTCTTTCTTCCATCGAAAGAGGTTCTACTGTTAAGTTTTTCATTCCCCTTGAAACTAGAGAGTCCACCCATAAGTTCTTTGCTGCGGCAGAGACTTTTTTAAAATAGGCTGCTTTTTCATCAAATATCTCCTTGTTCCTTGCATTCCAAATTTTCCAGCATACAAACCTTGGGAGGGCATCCCATGCTCTAGCAAAGTCTGATTTTTTATTCAATGAGCCTTTATAATAGTCTTTTCAGCTAAAAAACAAATCATACCAGTTTGTTGGCAGCATGATATTCATTTTAAGATCTTTTATTATCTCACTCCAGGCTTGCTTAGTGAAATTGCACTCTGTGAATACATGTTTTAAACTTTCTTCCTCCTCTTTGCACAAGACACATCGAAGCGGGCTTGCAATCCCTCTCTTTCTAAGGTTCTCGGCTGTCAAAGCTTTTCGTTGTGCTAGGATCCAAAAGAAAAAATTAACCTTCGGCAATCCATCATTGTTCCAGATTTTGTTCCACTTAAATTTTTTATAAATCTTGTTCTTTTTGTGTACTCACCAGCTTTCCCCCATCCTCTTTTATCTGCAATATTGATGTGAATTGGTGCATGACCATGGAGAAGCAAAATTAATTTTCTGTACGCTGCCTGTAAATGCACTAGGGTCTCCACGATTTTCCAACCCTTCCACCTTCCAGAAACTGTCCAATCTGATAGATCATACAGCGTGTTGAATTTATTATGCTCACACCACGTTTTTAATTCATTAAGCTCCTGGCAGTTATCAGCAGGCGAGTTTGTGCCGATTTTATCATACCAAAAACAAATTCTTCTACCATCTCCAACGATCAAGTATAGATTGTCTTTTAAAATAAAAATTGATTTTTTGCATAGATCCCAAACCGGCGATCCAGCTCTGCTAGCGTTCAGCCTGTCTACACATCTGCACCTTTTCCCTGCCATATATTTCTTCTGCAATGCCGTTTTCCACCAAGCTGGATCTCCAATGCATACTCGCTACAGAATTTTTGCTCCAAGGGCCAAATTCATGTCATGTGGGTCTTTGATTCCCACACCACCAAAATGTTTTGGACTGCACAATGCATCCCAGGCAACCAAGTTGAATTTCTTTTCGCTGTTCGCCATACCTCCTTGCCACAGAAAATTCCGCATTACTCCATTTATTTCCTGGATAATACTCTGAGGAGCTAGTGAGATGGAGCATAGGTAGATCGATTGAGCAGATAGGACAGCTTTGATGAGGACTATATTGCCTGCTGGTTGAGCCACTTGGATCCCCACGCATTTATTTTCCTTTTGAGCTTCTCTATTAGTCCACGTCAGTCAGCCTTCTTTTTTTTCCCTTGAAGATGGGGACGCCCAGGTAGTTAAATGAGTTCCAGGTAGTATTCCCTTCAAAGCCAAGAATATGTGCGATCCTTGCCATAACTCCAGGAGTGCAGTTCCAACCATAAATTTTGGATTTATTAACATTCAACATACCATCCGTAGCTTTAAGAAAGGTGGAGATCACATTCTTGAATCCTTTTGCAATGATGGTGGATGCTCCTCCCAGCAAGATTGTATCATCAACAAATTGAGCATTATTTGCCGCTCTAACCCCTCTTGCAATCAGCTACCATCAGATATAGATAAGAAGACAACAAGCAACCTTGTCTAATTCCCCTGGTGGCTTAAAAGAACTTGGTTGGTGTTACCGCCTTTCACACACATGGGGGGGGGGACATGGCAGAAATCTTCAAGCCACTCGGTGTGTTCTTGGGGGCAAGTCTCGAGTCAAGGCTGTCACCTTGTTCTTGACTCCTCCGTTTAAGAAAACTCCTAATGAAGCCAAGGGGGGTAGACCCTACAAGTTACTAAGGCTGGTTACTTAGATGATGATGGTATTAAATGAGTAAGTTTTTTAGGAGTTTTGATTTAACAATTGTAAACAACAGATAACATGATGAGACAATTACAAATAAGCACGATATGACACCCAATCACATATAGATTGAAAGAAATAAACAATTGACCAGTGCCTTTAAATGGAGTCGAAAATAATTAGGAGTGCTTGCAAGTGCTGGAGTGAATGTTGTGCAATTGTATCTTGGTACGTTTTAAATTAATGTGAAAAGATGAGTGAATTAAATTAGGCGGGGGGACTCCAGATATACCTGGGGGGTACTTGGAGTATGTCCAAAAGTAACATCCGCTACGGCTACCCGCAAGGAATGTGTGGGCTGGATGGAGTCTCTGAGACTGTTCATAATACACCCGCTAGAATGTAACATAGATCGACGCCTCTAGGTCACTGTCCAGTGGTTCCCACTTCCTTTGGGTATTTTGCCACCGTTTACGGTTTAATCGAGGCGTTGGATTTTTGCTTGCGGTGGTTAATTGGGAAAGTGAATCCTAATTATTCTAGTCACTCGCGTTGCTTTTGATGCAGCTTGACTGATTGGACGAACCTCAGCCAAGTGCAGAGCATACACATCGGAGTCTTGTAAATTTTAGTAAATTTTAAGAGCGTGTTCTTGTTAAAAAAAAGACCCTCCAGGAATCTCTTTCAGTCCAAGTGGACCTCAATCGGGAAATCAAGGAGGGGTTAATTTCACTGCTTGCTTGTGAAAAGTAACAATAAAAATAGAAGCAAAAACACACACTACAGGTTTTCTAATTAATCCTACCACGATCCTCTTTCACCTTTTGGTTCAATCGAGGATTCGTGGCGTAAGTATTAGTATTACTTTGATTTCAAAAATGGAATAATGACAAATATGATCAAAGTATACAATCCTGCACAACAAGACTAAGCTAGAGCAAAAAACGGGAAAAAGTGCAAAAAAGTGAAACGGATGCGGATCTCCCCTGGGGGGATGGGGAGTGGGCTCGAAAGAGCCTACTCGAAGTGATTCTTTATTATTAAAGGTTACAATATCAGCAAACTAATTGCACTTTGGTCCTTGTTATCTGGGATCAAAAGGCTTACAACAAGCTTACAACAAGCCTAAAAGGAAGCACAACGACAGGAGAAGCCTCCGGGAAGCTCCGGTTCGCCCAAGAATCGGAAAACGGGCAGCATCTCCTTCTATTTTTTGTTAAACCTGCTAAAAACCAGCAAGCTATTAAAGTCAAATATGCCCAAAAACACTTTAAAAGTGCTTTGGGTCACCACACTAATTATCGAAAAAAGACTAAGATAAAAATTGTTAAAAAGGAACAATTTAGTTTTGCAAAAGGGAGCCAAGGAAAGCAAGCTTTCCTTGGGATCTTGGCTTGCTTTTTGGGAAGACAATATGATGTGCACTTTCTTGCAGAATTTAAATCTTTAAAGAACGAAAAAAGAAACTACCTTATGAGCAAGCTTTAGATTTACGATTTAGCTACTTGTAAAAAAGAATTTCTTCACCTAGATCTATCTTTAAAATATGATATTCTTTATGAAATTTCAGATCTAAGCAACAAGACTCTTAGGAACTAGATCTAACAATGTATAAGCAATTTTTTAGAAGTAGATCTGATCATAAGAGGACGAACAAGTAACTGGAAGATTGATTTTAATAAAATGGAGGAAGAGAAGGGGAAAGGCTTGTAGTTGGATAGATCTGCAAGGGAAACTTGTTAGTGGAATACAGAGGGGCAATGCCTTCACAAAAATGTCGAATGTATAGTGGAGTTAAATTAGATCCACAGCTCGTCCAATCCTTGCCACCTGAAAGCTAAACACACAACCTTGCACACAACCTTATGAGATCTGGATATATATATGAAAAAAAGACAAGAATTACATGCAAATAAGTTTATTAAACATGTATAAGTTAGATCTTCAAACATATATGATATGAGATACAGAAAAACAAGTAATCTTACTTGCCCAACTACACTCCTATTGATTTAGCTGAATCATTCAAGGCAGACAAGGTTCAGATGTAGAAATTGAGAGAAAAACCGGCAACTTCAATATCCGCAAGACAATGCTTATTCCACACACATGAGAGCATTACACCATTCAGCCTCCAAAGCTTTTTTATTCCAACAATGAAAAGATTACAACAATATTACAATAGCAAGCCTATTCTCTCCAACTCAAACTAGCTTCAAGAAGGGAATGGCAGCTTCAATTTATAGCCAGACTGGCCAAGAGGGGCGCATGCCTAACTGAAGGAGAGACTGCTTCTGAATGGAGAGTTAAGTTGAGCCTGTTCTGTCGATGAACTAAGTCTAACTGGACTGGAACTGCAAATCGGAGTGATACCTCACTCAGTGAACTGACCCACCCATCAAACAACTGCCAAATTGATCCACACGTGTGGAGGAGAGAGAAAGAGGGCACAACCCTCAGACCTGCATGAGCCAGTTAAGCTCCTCTTCAGCCCTGATCAATGCCTTCAGTCAAGGAATGATAACTCCCAGTCAATCCGAAGTCGATGAGACTGATTTCAATTAAACCGGAGCAAATCCCATTGATTTAGGAACTTGGATTTGCTCCATTATTTAATTAATTTTTAATTAAATTAATTAATATTTGAGTTTTTTGGATTTTCTTACTCGAGTGATGGAAAAATCACTCAAAACATAGGAAAAGTGGGTTTATGGGTTTACCGGGTGCTCCGGAAAATGAACAACCCCATGATTGAAACTGACTTTTAACCCCAGTTTTATTACAAGACCAATTTTTCCATTTAGACTATTAAAAAATAGGCTAAGTTTTGTGTTGAAAAAAAAAAAAAACCTAAGGGACTTAGCACATGTTCATATGACTTGACCATAATGCCTAGCATGTTTATACATTGACACACAGACTCTAATAACCTCAATAGCCCTAAATGTCAAGCCGACCACCCCAACTTTGGAGGTATTGAGTGAAAAACTCTGAAATTATCAGTCGTTTATTCAACAACCAATAATAACCAAGGGAAAAAACACTATGGGCTGATTGGATTGACAAATGAGTCCAGGAGACCGAGTCTTTTACAAGCACTACCATGCTAGAACATTTTATTACAACTCCCCCAAGGGGGTATGAACATGTGGTAGATAAAAAAAACACTTCCTAGAAGCAAGTCTGAAGGTCTTCTGAAGTCCGAACAAATCATCTTTGTCGGGTTCACCAGGCTCACTTGGTAACACCGACTAAGTACAACTTAGGTGGTAACAGTTGGTCTGCCATTAGCCAGCGGAGCAATCCATGGACTGCTGATGCACGCCTTGATCCATCTGATGAACCTCTGGGATAAACCAAACTTTGCCATGCTTTCAAATAAAAAAAAGTAATTTACGCGATCAAAAGCATTTTCCATGTCAAGTTTGAGAACCATACCTTGCTGTTTTTCTCCATGCTGGTATGAATTGCTTCCTGCACTATAATAATATTATCAAGGATTTGACGCTCGACAATGAAACCTCCCTGAGTATCCGAGATTATCCTTCCCATTACTTTTTTCAGTCTTGTGGCTAAGATTTTTGAGAGGATTTTGTAGGAGGTGTTACAAAGGGATATATGCCTAAAACGATCTATAGAGATGGGTCTCTTTTCCTTTGGGATCAGTGTGAGAAATGAAGAGTTTGTGGCTCCACCAATGTTGTCCTTTCTTCTTGTCCAGTTCAACATTTTTTTTAGATCCCCCTTGATAAAATCCTAGGAAGCCCTATAGAAATTGATGGTGAAACCATCAGGGCCAGGTGCCTTATCAGCTTTTAGAGACCAAATGGCTGCCTTGATCACAGAATCAATAATGGGACTTGACAGATCCTTATCATCCTACTCCGAGATAAGGCAAGGAATTCCTGAAAGGAGATCGGCCTGGGCAATAGGGTCAGTCTCATCCTTATCCCTGTAAAGGTCACTGAAGTGTTGGAAAACATGTTCTTTGATCTCAACCTGGTCTGCAATCCTGTTGCCATCCTTGTCCTTTAGTTCCTTTATCATGTTAAAACAGAGTCTTGCCTTTGGTTGCTTATGAAAGTAAGCTATGTTTCTGTCCCCTCCTTTTAACCATAGTTGTCTGAACTTTACCCTCGCTTGCTCTTCCTCTCCTCTGGCTGCTTTGAGGATCTTTAAACTTAAATCTTTTTCTTGGCTGATTAGAATAGGTGTGATTTCCTCCCTTTCCATCCTGGAGTGGAGAGACAAAAGTTCAGTTTGAAGCTGACTTTTCTTGCTGCTAACGCTTGTGTATTCTGATTTTACCCAAGCTTTCAAAGCACTTCGAACCCTTCTCAGCTTACTTTCCCAGATGAAACTAGGAGAGCCCGAGATGCTTGAATTCCAGGCTTCTTTTATAATGGCCACAGCTTTTTCCTCTTGCAGCCATGATGCATTGAATCGGAATGGGATGGGACCGAGATTTATTGGGGATGCTAGCACCAAGGATATTGGTTTGTGATTTGATACAGTAGATGGCAAAGCGAAAGAAGCTTGAAAAAGATCTCTAAGGAGGAAAGTGACACTTATCAGGAATCAATTGAGTTTGGTCGCGATATATCCTACCCCCGTCCTTCTATTGTTCCACGTGTATTTCCCATTTTTTAATGGTATATCAAGCAGATCTAGCTCGAAAATAAGGTCTTCCAAGTTTTCCCCATAGGGATCTCGAACACTGGACCCCCTCTTTTCTCTGTTTGCGCAATAGTAGCATTGAAATCGCCGACTATTAAGATTTCCTTTCCATTTCCTCTTTCAAGGTAGCTAAACTATTCCAGAAACTCTTCTTGTCTCTGCAATGTGTTGGTCCATAAACATTGCATACAAAACTAGAATTTGAATCTCCCTTTTCCTTTAATTCAGAAGGAAGCCAATGTTGATTCTCCTTAATGGTTTTGATCTCATATTTGCTTGCAAAGAAGGTTGCAATTCTTGAATCCCCTCTAGAACTGATGGCGGACCCCTAGTTGCTTGACCAAAAGCGCTGTGAGAGCGCCATAACCTCCACATCACTCATTTTTGTCTCCTGAAGTAGCATAATGTCTGGCCTTTCAGACTTGATAATATTTTTAATGGCTTCCACTTTGTTCTCTCTGCCCAGCCCTCTGCAATTCCAGGAGACAACTTTCATTATTTCTTATTTGATTGAGGCCCTGCTTTAGGCATACCATCCACTTTCCCTAAGCTTTTATGGTTTTGCAGGAGTTTTGTCTCTTCAATGCTCCGCTGCCTTTCGAGCTCGATTTCTCTCTCCGCTTCCTGTTCCCTATGGTACCTCTGAGATTTTCTTCCTCTAATATTAGGAGCTGTTTCAGGGATCTCTTGTGACCCATTTGAGGATGAGTCAGGGGATCGCGCGAATGCAGAGGCTTTGCTTTGCTTTACCCTTTCTGCCCAAGTTCCTCCATGTGATGGTGAATCAACCAATTCTGCTTTGAGCCTTTCATTCCTGGGAGAGGTTGGTGGTATGCTACTACCTGCAAATTCGTTGTGTTGCTTAGATCTGCCTTCATCCATTGTTTCTTCATTCTCTAGCATTTCCCCCTCCTCCACTATCAAAGGATTCAACTTGTTATTTGAAATGATCTCATTTTCTCCTTGTTCTGCTGCTTTTTCATTTTCTGCATGCGGATCTTTTGTCTCATGAGTAGCCAGAACCGTTTTCCTTCCCTTTTTCGCTTGTTGCCACCCTTCTTCCTGAGTTTTCTTCAAGCTTTCCTGAACTGCTTTAGGGCAATTTTTAACAAAATGCCCGTACTCGTGACATTTCCTGCACTTGAATGGCAGCTGTTCGTAGTCCACTTTTTGTGCGTGTTCCCATCCGTCCATGCTTAGACTTACAATTTTTGGTAGCCCCTTTTCTAAATCTACTTCTACATAGATCCATGCACAAGAGAATAGAGGCCCCTTCGGTTCTGCCTTGTCTATGTACTTGCCTAGGGAGTTGCCTATTTCCTGTAGCGTTTCATCATTCCAGCAATGCAGCGGGAGATGAGGGAGGCGGACCCAGATTGGGACTGCTGAGGGCACATCCCTTTCTGGGTCAAATGATAAACTCCACCTGTTTAAGTACAACCCCCGTGGTCCCATGAAGTAAGGTCCGCTTCTAAAGATCAGGTCCCTGTCTTCTTTATTTTCAAACAAAAAAGTGAAGAATTCTTTGCCACAGAAACAATGCTGAAGACCCCTGGAAATCAGAGTCATCCAGTTTTTTTTTCACCCAGTTGTCCATTGTTTTTGGTGATGGCCATATGCCTGTGAACTGTCCAGTCAACCCACGTTCGCTCATAGCAAGTGCTTGCATTCTTGAAGTTGCCAACAAGATTTGGATCTTAGGAGCATTAGCGCTTTTTACAAACCCATCACCTGCATCTGCTACTGATGGGGGCGGCGGGGGCATTGAGTTTACTAGAGCCCTAAATGCCGCATCTAGTGCCTTCCTTCGATCTTTCAGGCTCGGTTCCGAAGGAGGATCCATTTGAAAAGTCACCCACGGCTTGGTCAGATTTGAATCATTCAATCTAGCTATTCTCAAATGTTCCTCTGCATGCAGATCTGCAGAGATCTATCGACAACAAATAAAAAACTAGGACAGACTCCAGCCAGCACCTGTAGCAATCAACAACGCTCTGTTTCCAGAACACGGGATGCTCACAAGCAGAGCCCAAACGATTGCAGACTCAGCTCCACTCGACGCTCGGCTCCTCACCACGCTCGGCTCCTCACCACCTAAGATGTCCCCTATTTCAATCAAGTGGCTACAATTGCTTTCTAGAGGCTCAGCTAGTAGGGTTTTTATGAATGGGCACATGAGGCTTTGGATTATCATTCTGAGATTATAAAGGTGATCCTCTTTAATGATTGAAGGACCTACTATAAGGAGATGAAGCTACTCATATCCTCGATTGTGTGGACTAATTTTTAGTGGTGGGTATGTCAAACATGCAAAACTCTTTGTTAGGGTCCTACCTTAACCCCGCTAGATATGGGTGATTAGGTTCTTAGGACCGAGTTAATTATTGTATGGTGTCTGTCCTCTTTCAACAAGGCCCAATAGGTAGTTGACATGTGGTTAATTAATGCAAAGGGCCATCCTTATTGAATAAGGCAATTAAGGTAGTTGGTACTCATTAATGAATGTGATGTAGTCATTATTGTAGGGGGCACTAGTGGTTAGGGTTTGTGGTAGATAGAAACTATTTATAGAGGTAGAGAGGTATGTAATCTTTTGTCAAAAATTATCATTATATTGGAGCTCTGCTTATTTGGAGGTTTTTCTCGAAGAGGCATTTAAACATTGCCCACCTTTTGGAATATCAACAAAAGGATTACTTTTCTACATGTTTAATACTCTCTTTTTGTTTCCTTTACTTTCCACCCTTTGAATTTCCTTCGATAATTGCTCTTAATTATAGTTTTTGATATATAAGTACATTACAAGTGGTTTCAAAGCACTTTCCTATGCCAACATGCTCCCAAATTTCAAATATTTTTCTAGGCTACAAATATGTTTCGATGTTTATAAATAGAGAGATATATTGTTTTGCGGGTAAAATTGTGGATGGGGAAGCATACACATAAGGAATACAAGTGGGGTCACTTGGTTGGATGCCCTTGTACACTTTTGTTAGTACCTAGCAAGTAATACTTCATTAGACAAAATTTGTTCAAGGATTTGTCTTCCACATACCCTTAAGCACATCAAAAGCCTCCTAAGCATATATAAGGCCATTCCTACAAGAACCTCTCAGTTGTTTGTCAATATCTAAGTTACCGGAAACGTCTAGGAAGGGGAGGGGGAAAGTCCTTCCCTGTTTCGGAAACTGAAACAGAGGGGATACGGCTTGGAAACGACACTGAAACGTTTCCAAGCCGTATCCAAAAATCAGAAACGTTTCCAAGCCGTATCCAAAAATCAGAAACGTTTCCAAGCCGTATCCAAAAATCAGAAACGTTTCCAAGCCGTATCCAAAAATCAGAAACGTTTCCAGTTCGTTTCTAGTAGTTTCCTGGTTTTTTGAAACGTTTCAGCTGCTACAGGGCAAGTTTTTGACTAGAAATAGTGCTTTTTTGACATGAATATAAACAAATAAATAACCCCAACAGAAAATTATAAAACCCTAACCCTAAATTGAACCTCAAAGCTTAGATATAAAGTCTCAAAGTTTATAAATCAAGAGCAAAACCTTAATCCTAAATTGGTGAATGGTAATCTGACATTTTATGTCTCATGGATTTTGTTTCATTGTAATTTTCCAAAATTGATAGATGCTTACCGTTGGTTCAAAAAATCATTGATTTGTGGACATTTTATTGTATCAATTGCTTGTCTACTATAGTGTTAGTTTCACAGCCTAGTGTAGAAGTACAATGACTTTCTTTTCCAGTTTTTTTGCCAATTCCTCACAACTTTGTTTCAAATAAACCCCAATGACTTGCATATGTGATAAAACAACTTGCATATCAAAATTGATACAATGGCAGCTTCAGCCATATAAAATAGCGTACTACATTTATGAAGGGTTACATGAACCAATACATATTTCCAATAATCTTCCAACAAGCTTCAGTTTTCTTCTTTTCCTTTTTGAATTAATATAAACCCTTTACCTATGGCCTTATCTACTCCATTGCTAGTACACTCATATCCCTATCCTTATGTCGTGGAGAGAATTATGATGGTGCATCGTTTAGCCAATTCTCCATATGATATGCATGTGATATTTTAATCTTATTTCAAGCATTTTTATTAGTATAAACCATAAAACGTAAACAACATATCCAACGGAATTCATTGTTGTCTAGAAATATCATTATGGCATAAAGTGCAATATTGCATGTCATCACAGTCACACCTAAGTTGCACTAAAACATGAACTCACTTATTTATACTTGAGTGCTTAATTAATCCCCTTAAAACATGGTTGATTATATCAATTTTGAATATCCAAGTCGGTTGCAAATCATAGACAATCTTGTGAATTTAGGCCCTTTTTGAGCCAATCAGTTAGTCATTTTTTGAACCAGTGGGTTGGTCAATCGACTCACTTGCCTAGTTGATTGTCTCGTTAGTGAGTGGACCAACCCAAATATAGTGTAGTTGAGTCTCTGGCTTACATCAAAAATTGTGTTTAATCACACATTTCAACACTTTTCTAGAGGTGCAATCAGCGTAATATTTGTTAGATGGTAACATTTAGATACATCCATAAAGTAATTTTAGGGTTTGAAATCGGTGTTTAGAAGTAGTTGGCATGTTCTTGTTTAAATGCTGAAGCAGGAACCTGAATTGCTCTTTCGGTCCTCTACACATCCTACCCAATCAGCATCTGTGAAACCTTGTTACTGTACACTCCCCCTACGCTCATAAACCAACCCATACTCCACTGTACCTCTGATGTAGGGAAGTATGTGCTTTGCAGCTGTCCAATGCACTCTCCAAGGGTCCACTATGAACTGGCTCAAAGAGTTGACTGCAAAGCTAATGTTTGGCCGTGTGTTGACCAGATACATGAGTGATCTGATAAGATGGCGATACAATGTAGGATCAAATCCGTTTGACCCCAATGCATCAATCTTCCTCCAATTGGAAACTAGAGGTATGGACATAGGATTGCAATCCACCATCCTGAATCTCTTCAAGATCTCCACTGCATACTTCCCCTGTCCAATGAAGAAGCACTCGTCTCTCTGCCAAACCTCCAAGCCTAGGAAGTAATGCATCAACCCAAGGTCTTTCATCTCAAACTCAACTGCAAGGTTGGACTTGCAGTTGTCAATCAACCTCTCGTCTACTGTAAGAAAGAGATCATCTTCATATAAGACCAGTATGAGAGGCACCTCACCTCTCAAGAAATACAGGTTGTGGTTCGCCTCACTCTACTGGAATACCATCTCCTACGATAACCAGAGTTGCATCAAGCTGTCAGAAAACTTGGTGTTCCGCGACAAATCAAAGCATATAGAAATCAAGTACCTCTACATCTGAGATATTTTGCCGAGGGGAGCTGTACAACTCCAGTATGTTCCTATAGAGGAACAAGTTGTTGATGTGTTGACTAAGCCTCTGTCTCGTATAAAGTTTGAATACTTTCGAGACAAGCTTGGTGTAGTCCAAAAGGACCTCCCTTGTAAGAGGGAGCGATGATGATGATGTGGTTTCCTGTAGCAGTGGTGTGGCAGCTTAGTCTAGGATTGGTATGTCAGCTTGACAAGGCCTAGTTCATCCCAATGGGATTGGTATGCTAGTGCTGACAAGGCCTGGTTGATCCTAGGCGGGATTGGTATGTTTGACTAGCTTGGTTGGTCCAAAAGGGAATAGTAAGTCAGACAAGCCCTGTTTGGTCCCCAAGTAGATTGGTATGTCTGACTAGGCTTGGTTGGTCCGAAAGGATTAGTAAGTCAGACAAGGCCTGTTCGATCTACCAGAGTGCCCACCGTAGTGCTGCTTCAGATGATGATGATGATGTTCCGACATTTTCATGTTGCTGCTGTTGATGTTCCAGTATTCTCATGCTACTGTTGCTGATGTTCCAGCGTTCACAAGCAAATGAGGTTCCAACATCTACATGCTGATGATGTTCCAACATTTACATGTTGATGATGATGTTCCAACACTAACATGCTAATGATGATGATGTTCCAGTATTTGCATACTGATGATGATGATGTCCTAGATGATGATGTTGTTCCAGTATTCAGATACTGATGATGATGATGAATGTTCCACGATGATGATGTTCCGTGATGATGTGTTGAATTTTAGGGTTAGAGGAGTTTTTAACATAGTAATGAACTTTAATGCATGAACATAATTAAAAAAATCATTTTAAGAATAGTACTGCTCTAATAAATTTAAACTGTAATAAAACAAACATAATTTTCATCTCTTTCAACTTAACGCTAATTTTAATTGTTATAAATGATATGACTACCTTTAAATCTAATTGATGAATGGTAATCTAAAGTATGTATGTCTCGTGGCCTTTTTGATATCTATCTATCTATCTATCTATATATAGAAGTTTGCCCCTGTTTCCTTGCCGTATTGTATCCGACATTTTTCAAAATTTGTCGTATCTGTTTCCCTCCCCATATTCGTATCTGTTCCCATATCCGTTTCAGTGCAACTTAGGTCTATATAGTACACTGAGGGAATTACTTAAGGAGATTACTCTTCCATATATAGTAATTGGTAGTTTGATTAAGCATATGGTTGATCCTCCTTAGAGCTGTGAAATATTTTTTGAGTACTAGTGTTGGAAACCCTAAGATGTAGTAAAGAGTCGTAGTACTCGACATTCCCTTGATCGTAGGACCCTACCAAGCCTTTACAACACAAGCAACGAAATTCCTACAAAACTTGGAATATCAAGAATTTGAAAATTTTGCTAGTATAGTAACCTTTCGACAAAATAAAGAAAGTTTGGGAGTGGTCCTATGGCTTCTTGAACAATTGTGGGTGACCTATCTTAGATGAATTCTTGTGCGAAGTTATTCGTGTTGGTATAGATCATAGACAACCCTTTTGGTGTATCCATGTTGCCACTTGAAACATGACCATGGTTACAAAGATCACCCAATTGGAAGACAAGATACATGCTCTCCTAGACTCAAATGAGCAACTTTAGACCAACATCAACAGCATCTCCATAGTCCAAACCACCAACAACCACCATTGGAAATTTGGAATGATTAGTTGGGTATACAGGAAGTGGTGATTTTTAGGGAGGTGAAGATTGTTGCACCGGGCCACCCTTTCATGACAATTAACCCAATATGATGCACATATTGCCTAAGTTAGATCTAAATAAGTTCAATGGCTTATATTTGACCGGATAGGTGGGTAAGATGGATCCCTTCAAGGTATTGATGATGAATTTTTGAAAGTTTGAGTGGGTGTATTATATCTGGATTGAGAACAATTGTAGTAATGGAAATGGCAGAAGAAGGCATATTAGGGGTACATTTCTTGGAACCAATTTACGAAGGCCCTATATGCTTAATTTGTCAGTCATACTAATTTTGTTGGGAAACTTACTAAGTTGCACATTTCCTCTTTTGAGCAATTAGCAATTGGAACAAAGGGTTTGATTAATAAGTTTTTCAAGGCTTGTTTTACTAGTGGAGTCAAGGAGTAGATAAGAGCACATAGGTGGAGATGTATCACCAAACTACATGGTTGGAGGCTTTTGAATTAACTTATGTATAGAGGTTGTGGCAACTGCCTAGTACAAACCTCCCAATATTGTTCAAACACCATGTACTAACTTTGTGCCACCTCCATATCCCTCTTTGCCTAAGTCACATGGCTTGGGTTTGAGTTCAAGTTGGCAATGATGAAATTCATTTCTAATTTGAATTCATTGATCAACTTTGGATAAGATTGGACATTAGGTTCGTCCATATACATATTTCAAAATCTAATATATATATTGAAAATTTATTTATTTATTTATTTTTTTTAATTTTTTGTCCGTTAAAAGATGTAGTTAATGATTAAAAATGTCGTTTTTTTCCCTTGAGATTCGCTTTGAAGTTTGAATTCATCTTGAAATCCACCTTTAAAATTCACCTTTGAATTTCAATGAAGCTCAACGAATTTCATTTTTTTTGGGGTTCGGTGAATTTTGAACCTCATTAGCTCAGTTGTATCTGCTATAGTTGTGATGAAAATATTCTAGAGTAACACAAATTACTTGTCTTTGATATGGCCCCATCTGGAAATCAAAGCCAATTCTTGATAACAATGTGATTGAGATGGATAATATGGAGATTACACCACCTATTAATGAATTTCCCTGCATATTTGTGAGCATTCCATATTTGAATTCATGCTTTGGTGGGCATTACATCTCCCTAGAGTTGGCAGGCGATGTCAAGAATAGGAAGGTGATTGTTTTAATAGACAACGATAGTACCCACAATTTCATTCATCAGTGAGTAGCTAAAGAAGCACATTATGTCCGTGTTGTTCACAATTTTCAATTCATGATAACCAATTGGAGAACAATGAAATGAGGTGGTAAGTGTGAGAATGTGAAACTCCAAATGGGTGACTATCTCTTGAATTCTAACAAGATTGCTAGAGAAATGGGAGGGTATAATGTAGTTTTGGGCGTGGGATGGCTGCACACATTAGGCCATGTTACCCCTCATATTGCATGAGGATTGTAGGTGTTATTTCCATCATATAATTCAAGGATTTGCAGAATGGTGACTTCATGAGGATGATGCTTAGTTTGGGTTGTTTGAATACTTTAGATTGGAGGAGATTAATTTCTCGTTAGTGATAGATCATTTTTGCTAGGTTTTGGAGATTGATTTTTGATAGGTTCTTTCTTCATGATTGCTTATAAGTGGTTGATGGATCAACATGCTAATAAGTGGTGTGGTGGATACAGTGCTTGCTACAAATGCTTAAAAAATTGAAAAAAATGAATATTTTTGTATTTTTTTTCTAAGTTTGCCGATATATTGTCGATGTTTGCCGATGTGTTCTTTAGATATTATGAAACGATGTTTCTTGGACCCTGTCGATTTTTTTGCCGAGACGATGTTTGCAACTTTGATTTGTATTACTATAGTCTTAGCAGTTTCAAACATCACTAAGATTTTCATCTTGGAATGTGATGCATCAAGAAAAGGTATTAGGGTGGTGTTGATGCAAGAAGGGTTCCCATTGGAGTTAACCATAAATAGTTTTGTGATAAATACTTGGGCAAGTCCACATCTGAAAAAGAAATGATGGCCATCCTTACTGGAATATATACATGGCACCCTTACATGATTGGGCGTCATTTTTAGATCAAGATAGACCATCGTAGTTTGAAGGACTTCTTGGAACAACATTTGTCTTAACCAAAGCAGCAAAAGTGGGTTACCAAGGTGTTAGGCTATGATTATGAGATCATCTACAAGAAGGGTAAAGAGAATTTGGTGGTGGATGCCTTGTCTTGGAAGTATGAGTAAGAAGGGTCCCTATAGGCCTTATCCTTACAGGTGCATGATTGGATAGTAGATGTACTCCAGGAATGAGCCTCATGACCCTAGATTTGATGACTAAGTTAGCCATTTTCCTTTCATGACCCATAGTAGAGATTGTTATACTGCCTATGTGTAGCAGCAATAGTTTTTCCAATGATCTTTAGATTGTTTTTAGATCTAGTGTAGGTATATGACCCAGGTGATATTATGGTTTGTGCGTATGGATTTTTGATGTTGCTCTGTTACCTATTTTAGCAGTGAGACTCGGTTGATTTTGATTATATGTTGGCAATACTTTATCTTGGTTTAATTGGAATCTAAAGTATCAATGATTTAGTGGTTTTGATCGAGAGATTCTTTTGTATACTCATTGGTCTTGCCCTACTCCTAGTATGGATTTAGTCTTTTTCCTTCAGGGTCATAGCTTGTTGGTCTTGGCATCATTTCCATTGTCTCCAGCCATCCGTTGCGTTCCCAATTTCATTGATTATCCTTGACTTGTGACTTGACTAGTGACATCTGGGATTTCCCCCACCTTCACCTCTATGTTGGAATATGTCTCCATGTTTAAAACTGTGCCTTGGTATTGGTTTATGTGATGTTCATCACAGGGAATGTCTACCTCTAGGTCTTAAAAACAAGTAATCCTACCAAAGAAAGTGTTTTTAGACACTAAGGCATTGAAGCTTAAAGTTATTCTAAATGGATGCACCGCCAGCAAAATAAAAGTGTTTTTAGACACTACTGGAAATAGAAGAATAAAATTAGCCAGTGGCCAAGAGGTGAGCACTCATCCATTGTATGGTGTAAGGCTCATTTATCCCTACAGGGTATCAGGGAGGCAAGCCTCTCAAGGCTGAGCCTTAGTCATTTTCTGGAAGCCTAGAAGGCTTTCTAGGGCACCTGCTCTTGGATGCTGGCAAGTTATCAATGAAAAATAAAGTTGATGGCTAGAGGATGATCACTCATTCTTTGTATAATGTACAGCTTATTTGCCCCCACATGGCAACAGGGTGAGTCTGGCCCAAGAAGGTCATGTCTTTGTCATTATCTGGAAGCCCAAAAGGCTTACTAGGGCACCTGCCTTTAGAGGTCAACTAGTGAAATAAATGCTGAGCAAATAAAGTATTAAAAAGGTTGCTTGTGTACCTAGTGGAGCTTTCTCATCATTCCACCCATTTGTGAGACACCGCCATGCCCTATTGTTCACCTAGTCCAACTTATGTGTTGTGTAGATCCCCTTGTCCTTTAACCCAGGTGCTTACAGTGTTGAGTCATCAAGTCATCCCTTGGCCTTACCTATTGTTTATGATCCCTTCACCCTTGACTAGCAAAAAGGTTAAATCTGTAAATGAGTATACACTGGAGGTTCTTGCTTTGAAGCAACTAATCATTGTGATTTGGATTATTATATATGTATTGTGCTTATACTTGCCAACAAAATCTAATCGTACTAGAGTGTCACTACTAGCATAGATAATTGAGCATGCATGTCCATTTGTACTTTGCAGTATCAGAGTTTAGCACTTGGATCATCATTTGATCAGTTTTGACTTGGTCAACCCAGTGTTGGCTAGGCTATGAGCAGGATCTAGGATTAGTTATAGACGGATGTTGATGGTTGATGATTATTTATGGTCTACAAGTGTCCATTAGACATACTCATACTTCAGATGGTGATTTGTTATGATGGCTTGTATTACTTTCATGATTATCAACATTTACAGGCTTTATTATTATTATTATTGTTCTGACATTGATGGGGCCTTTGATGTACCTTTGTGATGGACATATGGTGTATGAGTACTCATTCCTAGTTGATTTGGACATTATGAGTCCATTGGTGCAGCTAGTTTTCGGTTTCATGCTTACAAGATAGATATGGGTCCCTTGGCCTTCTTGTAGCAATTTTGGCTGAGAAAAATGAAAATAAAACACAACGAGGAAAAAAGTAAGTTCTCCTAGGGCGCTAGAGGGATTCTTGGGATGCATCTAGTTGATTGTACCATACTACCATGGTCCTTGATCCATTTGTGCAGTCATTTGGCGTTGGTTTTTGGTCCCCTGTGAGATATCTACTGTTTTATATTCCCAAGGTAGCATTTAAATAATAAAAAATGGCTAATGAGGAAATCAAATTGGGTAATTGAGGAAAAGGATTGTCATGTAATTGGTTCGAGGCGTAGTGTTTGGGTCACCTTCATCATCTGACATCAGCTTCACTTCACTCGGGGTCCAGACATCCTTGATTTATGCACTTTGAGGGTGTTTTGATGTATTTTTAGGGAGATCCCCTAGTGATTTGTATCACTCCTTTATATTATTTGCCACCACATCTTATTATTGTGCCATGGGGCCATGCTAGTGAAGGATAACATAACCTCCTAGCCCCACCATGTGCTTCCTTGTGGTCATTAGTCATATTTTATGTGGTGCGCCCCCTCATCGGGCATTTCTAGTGATGCACCCCCTTCTATTTGTGAGTTGATCCATGTGAGATGTATTCGGCTAATCTTAGCTGTAGATTAGGATGATTTTATCTTATGATCTTGACCCTTGATCTTTTTGGATCTAGGTATTATGTACTTGAGAGATCTATATATTGAGATGCTCTCTCATTTGTAAAGGGGACTTTTGGCTCTCAAACTCTTGGATTAATAAAATATTTTGTAGAAATCCTTGGAAGCTTTGTCGAATGTCTTGTATGGAGATTGGAAAGTCTTGTTCTCTTTAGCATTCTTGCGGATCAATGCATTTCTAATATTTTTGCAGGTAGCCATCCATCTCGTGAAGGAAGCGTTTGGGTAGGGGCGCTATTGTGACTGAGCTCTATATTGCCCTCTCAAATTGTCTTGGATTCAAAGAGTCTCTTTATTGTGTCTTACGACCATCTTGATGTTCTTTGATTCATCTTTCTTCATCATTTCATCTATCCTTTTGTAAGCCGATTCTCCTAGCAGTTCTCTTTTGCAAGAGGAGGGAGCGCTTGGCATTTGAGAGGAGGTAGCGATTTCACTTGGAGAGGGATAGAAAACGCTCGTAATTGATCGGAAAGGCAAGATCATCGTCATACAAGGTTAGTAGCAAGTATTTCCAGGTACATCTGCATATACTTTATTTTTTCAGGATCTAATTGTCACAACTAAACCCTCTTTCTTAAAACCCTAGTTTTGTAGATTTGATAGATCTGGTGAGTTTTTGATGACGACCATCAAAACCCACTTGAAGATTAATGAATAAACCCTAAATCTCAAGTTTCATAAAAATCGAACTCCATTTGCCTTGGGATCTAGCACTAGTCACTCTAGGTGGGGGCGCCCTTCTTGGGTGGGTGGCCATTTCGTCAGATCTGTTGGATGGGTATGTATGGACCCGCCTCAAAATCATAGATCTAGTCTTCAAGCACCCCGATCTAGTCATCTCATGCCTTGATCTATTCTTTTGGGTCCACTTTTTCCACTTTTGCATAATCCTAAGTGGGTCCCTTTGGGGTTTTCTTTATTTGGCTAGATCTCACTACATATATTACTTTAAACTATTTCTGGTACAACCTCAACCAAGTTGGGGTATTTCATATCCTTACTAAGCCACCCCAACTTGGCCCTAATCTCTATACCACTCTTATTCCACAGATCTAGTCTTATCCGCTCATTATCTCTCCTCTTTTATTCATTGCCAAAAACCTAGGAGTGTCTTGAGTAGGTTCGCTAGCCCTCTTAGGCTAGTAGGGCCTCCCCCTTAATCATTCTCCGGATTGATCTAAAGCGACAAGAGCCTCTCTGGTGTGACAACTACCCTTTACTCGTAGTGGACAAGGCCCTTGCGATGTCACCGGTTAGTTACCTTACCTCTACCATCCCGGATATGATATCTCAAGTGGGTAGCTACACATTGTGTGATAACTAGAGGTATGGACATAGGCTTGCAATCCACCATCCTGAATCTCTTCAAGATCTCCACTGCATGCTTTCCTTGTCCAATGAAAAAGCACCCATCTCTCTGCCAAACCTCTAAGCCTAGGAAGTAATGCGTCAATCCAAGGTCTTTCATCTCAAACTCAACTGCAAGGTTGGACTTGCAGTCGTCAATCAGCCTCTCATCTCCTATAAGAAAGAGATCATCTACATATAAGACCAGTATGAGAGGCACCTCACATGACAAGAAGTACAGGTTGTGGTCCGCCTCACTCTTCTGGAATCCCATCTCCCGTAGATAGCTGTCTATCCTCGAGTACCATGCTTGAGGTGCCTGCTTGAGCTCATAAAGGGCTCTCTGGAACATGCATACATGCGTCTCCCTGTTCTCCACATCAAACCCCTTGGGATGCTCAATGAATACCTCCTCTTGTATAACTCTGTTGAGGAAGGCAGTCTTGATGTCCATTTGATGAACACACCAACCCATCTCATCTGCTAATGAGATGACAGTCCGAATAGAAGAATACCTAGCAACAGGGGCGAAGGTCTCCTCATAGTCAATACCCTCATTCATGTGAAAACGACTTTGCCACGAAACGCGCCTTATACTTTTCCACGCTTTTGTCTGTTGGATGCTTCACCTTGTAGATCCATCTGTATCCCACCACCTTTTTAGCTTATGGCCTTGGCACAACCTCCCATACCTGATTCTTCATGATTGAGTCATACTCCTCAACCATGGCCTCTTGCCACACGTCATGTTGTGCAACCTCCTCGAAACTAGAAGGTTCGGAGTTAATCAACTTCGTCATCAATGGCATATAGCTAAGTCTCTATGGTGCTTTGCTCCGTCTCATGGAGCTCTGTGGAAGAGTCACTTGCCTGGAATCCTGAAATGTGGACCTAAACCACTTAGGCTGTGTCCAACTGCTGCGGCTGCTGGATATTCGTCTCCTATTGCGGCTCATCGTTGAAGTCAATGACTGAAGGATCCTCCCTGCCTGACTCCCTCTGACCACCAGAACTTGTGCTCTGTGTCTGTACATGTACCTGTACATGTGGCTCCTCCAACTTGACCCCCGAGTCCTGTATTGGATACTCCTCTACTGGTAAGTTCATAGATCTTCGCAAGGCCCTGCCCTCATCAAAGTGGACATCCTTGCTCACAATGATGCTCTTAGGAATATATACTTTGTATGCCTTTGAAATCTCACTGTAACCAACAAGTAATCCCTTCTCTCTAGAAGGGTCCAACTTCTTCTTAGTGTCAGCATGAATGTGACAATAGCAGACACTCCCAAATATGCACAAGTGGCTCACATCTGGTCTAGTTCCTGTGAAGACCTCCTTGGGTGTCTTCCTCCCCAAAGCTGTGTGGAGACACCTATTCTGAATCTATACAACGGTGCTATATGTCTCGACCTAAAGGAATATTGGTAATCCCTAATCAAATAACATGGCCTTGGCTGCTTTTACCATTGTCTTGTTCTTTCTCTCCGCCACTCCATTCTGCTGCGGGGTATGAGGCACTGTGTGCTCCTTCTTGATCCCCTCCGATGAGCAATACTCGAAGAACTCATTGGAGGTGTACTCACCCCCGTTGTTCGTCCTTAATACTCAAATCTTTCTTCCTGTCTGGTTTTCTAGGAGTCTTGAACTCTCGAAACCATTCAAAGACCTTTGACTTGGCCTTTAGGAAATAGATCCAGGTCTTCCTGGAATAGTCATCAATGAAAGTGACGCAATAGTTGTAGCCACTGAACGATTGGACACTCATGGGTTCGCAAACATCCGAATGCACTGAGTCCAAGGTCCACTTACACTTGTGCTCACTCCGTGGGAAAGGTTTTCTGATGTTTTCCCCAACGCACAACCCTTGCAGTGGTTATGCTTCTCCTCCTGTACTTGAAGAACTCCAATGACGACCTTTCTGAAATGCCTCAGTGCTCCATGGTGTAAGTGTGCCATCCTCCTATGCCACAGATCACCTTGACTGTTGCTGCTGCTGACTAGAGCCTTTGCAGACACAAAGTTTAGTCTATACACCTTCCCACTCCGGATCCCAATCACCTGATCCAAACTCCTATTTTGACCCCTTGGGCCTGATATACACCCTATGGTCTCGGATCTTCACTTGAAATCCCTTGTCCTCCAAGATGGAAACGGACATGAGGTTCTTAGTTAACCCTGAAACATACAATACGTCAACAAAACTGAGAGGTTTTCCAGACTCCCTTTGAAATGAAACAGTGCCACCTCCCTGCACCTGATATTGCGCATCATCATGTAGCTCAATGTGGAGATTTAATCCACCCTCCTGCAAGCTCTTGAAGAACCTCTTCTGTCCTGTCATATGACAAGATGCTCCACTGTCTACGTACCAAACGCTGTTGCCTGTGGTGCTTGCCATGCAAGTGATCAAGCAAAAATCCTCATCGAAGTTTTTGCTGAACTCCTCCACCTCTGCAGATGCTGCCGTCTGGGTATTGTTCTTCTTCTTCCTATCTTAGCACTGGGAGGCAAAGTGTCCTTTCTTGTGGCAGATAAAACACTTGACCTTGGACGTGTCAAGGTTCTTCTTACCACCTTTCTTTTTCTTTGCCTTACCCTTGCTCTTCCCTGCTAGCGCTAGAGCCTCTTCATCCACAATCTATGAGGCACTGCTGGATGAACTTGAACCTTCACCCATACGGGTCTCCTTTTGCACAAAATCATCTCACAACGTCTGCAAATCATACAACTTCTCCCTAGCCACCACACCTTTGACAAAGGTGTCCCATGGCTTAGAAAAGCCATTGAGGGCTATCCGAACTAGCTCCTCATCCTCAGTCTTAGAGCCAACAATTCCGAGCTCGTCTCTCATTTGTGTGAGCCTTGTGAGAGAAGGCACCACCCCTTCACCCTTGGCCATCTCGGTATTGCGCATTCTCTCTTGTAGTACCATCTTCTGGTTTTCATTCTTGCTTGGTAAAGTCCTTCCAAAGCCTTCCACATTTCCAATGCGATCTTCTTCTCGGAAAGGTGAGGGACTATGTGGTACTTCACCCCATCCAAGATGGTCAACATAGCTCTGGAGTCTAACTTCTTCCATCTCGTTAACTCTGCCGGAACTGTGGGCTCAACCTTCGTGGATTCAATGTGCTCCTCTATATCACTGACATCCAGGATCCTTGTGATCCTTTCTTTCCAAGTAGGAAAGTTTTGAGCCCCTTGGAGTCCGTCCTCAACTCTCAACTGCATGGCCATAGTGAAGTGTACCTATCAAACCCTAGATCTGAACTCTAGGTTTGTGCCTTCAATAGATCTGCCCCCAATCTATCAATACTGCTACAGTTTCTCAGATTTAGCTCAACATAGTTCTAATACCATGTAAATTTTCCTTTAAAATTCAAACTAGGGCCAAACAATATATTTAATTTTTACTGATAACCACACATGAATTTCTTTTACTAGTATTGCAGCGGAAAGTAAATACCGAGAAACATCAACAACAAATCACATAAATATAGATACAATGTTTTGGGTATGGAAACCACCGGATAAAACCCGAGATGGGAAAACCGGTGCAACAGTCAGATATGAAATTTTATTAAGAAGATATGGAACAATTACATCCAGCAGATAAATTCACCCAACCTGGCGAAATAGAACCTTTGCAAAATCACTGAGCAAACTTAGCAACACGGTATGGCCCCTGCATCAACAGTATGACCCTCCTAAGTCAGCAGTATGACCCTCCTAAGTCAGCAGTATGACCCTCATGAGTCAGCTGTATGGATCTGTACAGTCATGATGTCAGCTGTACGAAATTCGTACGGCTGCACGTCAACTGCTGTACGGCCTCCTCTACAGCGTACGATTTCTCCTTTGCGTGATTCTGTATGACCTAATGCTCAACCTGGTAACTTGACGAATCCTTTGGGTGAGTGTCCCTCTGTCTTCTCTGCAAACCTCTTTGTTTGACTTCTTCGTTTGTTTGTATCTCTCCTGTGTATGTGTCCTCTCCACCAAATCTTCTTTTAACTCAATGGCTAAGCAAAAACCCTAACCCTCACTATGGATCAATGGATGTGGTCCTTCGGTGAGATCAATGGCCAAGATTAGATTAGCCATCACTTAAATTATTTCAATTTTCACTTTATAAAAGTGATTCCATAAAGTCAAAGTCAAATTAGATTAATTAATGTATTTTCTTAAGTCTAAACTTAGGAAAATCACATTAAATACATTCGGCTTCCTGTTTCATGTCTTCCTAGCATGCAAGGACACATGCTATGGTAGAAGACCTTCCTTGTTGCCACTTTCTAACATTGGATTGACAAAGTTGTCATCCTGTGCTTCCTGTTAAAGTATAAGTAAATTTCATGCAATTGCAAAACATATATTCACAGATCATATTATTCTCGTTATAGCCCAGCTTGTGGTTAATTAGCTTTCCCTCTTATCAAATATCCTGTCTTTCCCCTAATTCTATCACTACTTTAGCACTGATCTTTATCTTCTTGAAGCCTGGTGACATTGAGAGAGTGAAATTTCTGCACCTATCTATATTTGTGATAAAGCGGGGGTGGCTGTCATCGGCTCTTAGAGGTTTCCTGCAATGCAATTTAAGCAAGGCATTTTGACCTTATTTATGCCCAATCACAGTAATTATACATCATCATTCTGTATGCTCTATGATACCCTCTCATGAACCTCAAACATGGGGGGCATAATTTCACCAGGATATAGAGAAGGCACAATAGAATGCCTGGCATGATTGCAACCTCATGAAGGCAGGCATTTGACAAAGGTTTTGAACCCAGAATAAGAAGGCACATTAACACAAAGAACAAAGATATCGTACAACACAAAAATGTGAGTTTTCTTTGCATACTGAAGGTATTCCTTGGCACTCCTCATGTCCTGACTGAGTCAATTCATTGGATGTAGCTGACAGAACAATCTCTGAGGTAGTCTGGTCTGCCTAAGACCAGTTATAGACTTGATGTTCTTTCATCTGGCAGATCGCTGGTCCATAATGAAGAGATATGCATTTTAATTGAAGATTAGTGGGCGGGTTCCTGTAGCAGTATGCCATCAAAACAAGGACGTCCTCAACAGTAAATAAGGGAACTCTTATTTTGTCATAGCCATTAAAGATGAGGTCCTAATTGCTAAGGATTTTCAGGGTTCTAGGGCTTTTCTAATTTGGATCCTAAGCAGCTTTTTACAAACCTGAAGCAACCAGCAAAAGGCTTATGTAGAAGATGCACCCAAGCTTGGAAGGGATGGTCTGTATTAGTGAGCAGAATTTAAAGTAAGATGTCCTGTTCAGGGTGATTTGTAGCTGGTGAGAACCCTTGAATGGGGGCAAGTTGTAGACTTGTAGCAGCCCTGAAAGATGATATTTGACAGGGTACAGTAAGGGATAATTACATAAGCAGTTAGGGCAAATTGTGGCATCATTGAGGGCAGTTCAACTACAGAGGCCACCTTCACTTTTATTCATGCCTTGGAGGGTCATTACCTTGTTGCGTGGGAATGCCCGAATATTTGCTGAGTCTTATCTGAGTCGCCGAGTGGGTCGAGTCCCAAGCCAGTTGAGTCTATGCCAAGTCCAAGTCTGACAACATTGATTCCACTACACGTGGTTATGCTAATTGGTTGGAGTGTTTAGCTTTCTTTGGAGATTACTGGCAAGGCCATCCACTTTGGGGGTGTTCTTCATGCATTTGAGGAGGGTGTCTAGCTTGAGAGATGATCCACGTCTTTTTTGCCATCATTTGTTGTAGCGTTTCATTCTATTGGGAGCTAGTCATGGAATTGCCCACGTTGGAGTCTCCTACATGGATCTATGCCCTAATTTTATGGAGGATGTTTCACTTTGGGAGTAGATCTAGGGGTCAAATCCTAGATCTAGGGGTCAAATCCTAGATCTAGGGTTTTATTCATGCTTTATGGTCTCTTCTCCTTGGAGTGCTAGTCTTGGGAGAGCCTTTGAGGGCTAGGGTTTGACTTCTTATTGCCATTATTTACTCTCATTTGATGGGAGCAACCTCTTTCTTGGGCCTTTTTCTCTTGGTTATTGTATTTGTGGCATTGGCCGCCTCTTTCATGTACTATTTTATTATTGTTGTTTAGTAGTTGGATTATTTTGGATTTGCTTACTCCATCCTAGGCTAGATCTAGGATTTTATTACTTGTTTATTGCTGTGAAGAGAAGGCTTGAAGCCTATAGGAGAGTTTATTCACTCATTAATTTGCATGGTTGGATTTTTGGAGCTCTCTCTCTCTTGAGCTTAATTGATACATCTTTTCTTGGAGAAAATCTTGTTGCAAGGGTCCCCTTCTTGTTCTCGTGTGGCGCTTTGATCTTGCTTGGAGCTTCATAGTTGTAGCTTGTATTAGGTATTACATTGTCATTTCTATCCCTTTACTTGGGCCTTTGAAAGGGTATTACTACCTCGTAGGAGAAAGGGGTTTTAAGTTAATCTCTATTTCATCCTTTCTTTGCATGTTTATTTGTATGGGAGTTATGTGTTATATCTTTACCTTGATTTGGATTGTGCAACCTTAAGCCTTTAAATATAGAGTGCAACACCAAGGGCTTGCAAGGAAGGGGATTCTTTATTCGACTCCTTCCCTTGTAAACCCTAGTTCACCTTCAAATTCTTTGAGTAGGGTTTGGGTTAGCTCATGCAATTCTACTCTCAGTGACATTAAGAAAGACCCTCTTATTTGTTGATTTTTTCTGAGCAACATCGAGAGCCATTCTCTTAGGAGAATGGGGACACCTGGTCCAGGACCATGGTGTGGACTCAACCTAAGTTGAGTGATCATTCTGTTGAATGATGATATCTGGTCCTTGACCATGATATGGACCCAACTCTGCACTGGGGGGACTCAACCTTGTGTTGAGTGACCATTCTGTTGAATGGTAGACATCTGGTCCGGGACTACAATGTGGACTAGTCTAGTACTGGTAGATTCAGCCTAGTTCTGAGTAGCCATTCCTTTGAATGGAGGGACCTGGTCAGTTACCAGGACTTAACCCGGGGCTGAGGGCCATTCTCCTAGAGAATGGAGGCGCTTGGTCTGTTACCAAGGTTTTGACCTAGTGTCAAATTATGCAGCCTATGGCTGAGGCACCTGGTCTGTAATCAGGAAGACACTATAAGCCCTAGACTGGGTCTAGGCATGTGTGACACTCTGATCCTTGATCAATGGGCTTTGCGATCTTCTCCAAGGCTTAGCTACCCTTGGTTAAGACACCTTAGTACCTGATCTTGGTGTTACACAGAGTGTGAGATAAAAGCATTAGTAACTCTCTCTGTTTATGATGATGTACTTTGAGTGCTGATGAAAGACCACGTTGACCACATGTGATGACCACAGGGGCACTTAAAGAAGGCTAAAGCAAAAGTACTAAATACATGAAGACCCTTAGTACCACTAAGGTGTAAAAGTGAAAGTGCAAAAAGACCTTTAGTACCTCTAAAGGCAAAAGTCAAAATTAGAAAAGAATAAAATATTATTATTTTGAGATTTCTAATTTTGGTCCACTTACAGGTGACTCAAAGGATATAAAAGAAGATCAATCCATTTCATTATTACACACACTTGCTCTCACAGGTACAACTGCTCCATTAGAAGATCTCACAGGTTTTGAAGAAGATGGTTTTATGATTATGCCCTAGCATGGATGAGTCTAGCTAGGGCATCATCATTCATTTGAAGAAGAACCCTAAGCTAGAGTTTCAACATCAAACTTGCAGCAGCTGGTTTTTGCCTTTCTTCTCACAGGCAACTACAGTTTTTTCGGGCAGCCTCTCCTCCTCCATGGGCTGCCCACTTCATTTCACGGGAAACCGTTTTTTGAGGGCTCAACCCTTCTCTTCCACCCACGGGCAACACACCTGTGAGGGTCTGGTATTCAACCAACCCTCGGGCAGCATACTCGTGAGGGTTTGGCCAACCCTTGGGCAGCAGACCCGTGAGGGTTTGGCTCATGGCCAACCCTTGGGCAGCAGACCCGTGAGGGTTTGGCTCATGGCCAACCCTCGGGTAGCGTCCGGGGTAGCCCGTGAGGGTTGCGGGCTACTACTTGGGCATTTTTTGTGAAATTGGCTGTGTTACCGGATCCGTCGGGTGAGGCTGCAGGATCCGCGATGGAACCGGGTCAGTGGCGGATCCTAAAACACAAATACGTATTGTCCCTTCCAGAAACGGATCTCGTGCAATTTTAGCATCATCAAGACTTTTACAGCCGGATCCGCAACGCACGTGACAGGTAAACGTGACAGGTAAAGTTTTCTGTTTTGGCGCGTTAGTTTAGGATTGGTGCTTAGTTTAAGAAAAACAAATAACGTGTGCCCTACCCCACTTCCAACGATCCTGTGAAAAAGAAATCACTGCACCTCGAGCTAACCGACCGGCGACAAGGGAAAACGACAGGGAAAACAGATAGGGGTGAAGGCACTGAGCTTGTAACTCAGCTGCCAGCTCCTTCGTGGTCCAAGCCCGACCGACGACAAGGGAAAACGGAGAAGGGAAAACGACAGGGATGACGACACCGAGCTTGTAAGTCAGCCGCCAGCTCCTTAGTGAGTTTTGGACCACCACAAGACGACCAGTGGGACCACACGAACCAGCTTGAGTTGGTCTCGAGCCTTTTGACCATCATAGCACGACGAGCCAGGGGATAATTTGTAGCCAGAACGTGGGCCACAACATGACCTTGACAACCACGTGGTCAAATTCTACAGGTTAGTAAGGTTTTTCCATGTGGCAACTTTTTTTTGTTTTTTTATATTGCATAGTCCATGTTTTTTTTGTTTATTGCAGATTTCATTTTATTTTTTATTACTCTATTGCACAGACAACTTTTTTTGTTTTTTATATTGCACAGTCCATTTCTTTTTGGTTTATTGCACATTTCAATGATTTCATTTTATTTTTTATTACTCTATAGCACAATCCAATTTGTTTTTGCTTGAATACAGTGATACACAGATTATTAATGATTATTTATCTGACAGTCAGTCTCCTAATTGTAATTTATGATATATTTTTTTGCTTGTTTAGAATACAATCCATTTTTTTAAATTTTAACTTTTTATCTTTAATTATATAGGTAGAGCGTTGTCACAATCTCATATTTTTTCATTTGTTTTTGCCATTTGTTTGTTTAGAAAACATAATCCATTTTAATTAAGATTTAACTTTTATATTCTTAATTATGTACAGACTATAGAGTGTTATAAACATGGCATCACAGCAGCAAAGTCAAGGAGCAAATGTACTAGGAGAATCCATTCTCAAGGTAGATCCAAGATCTCCATTATGGCAGTATGTAGAAAATATTGGCAAAAATCCTGGGGGCGGTTCTTATAAATGGAAATGCAATGAATGCAACGACATCTGAAATGGCTCATACACCAGGGTGAAGGGCCATCTAACTGGGCAAACTAACACAGGGGTGTTGATATGCACTGGTCCAAATGGTCCAAATGGCCAACTTGGACCAGGTTTGAGTCCTGAAAAAATTGCTTTCTATGCATCTTTGCAATATGCTGCTGATAGGAGACATGCTAATAAAGGAAAACTACCAGTGCAAAATACTGCAACTAGGGTCCCATCATCTAGACAAGTTGCCAAAGGTAATAAAAGGCGTACTTTGGGACCTATTGAAACATCGTTCAATAACCAAGGCAGAGAAGAAACTAATGAGCATGTAGCTCATTGCATCTATGCAAATGGGCTAGCATTCAATTTGGTTCGCTCCCCATATTGGCAACGGATGATTAAAGTGGTCAATGAAGCACCAAAAGGGTACAAGAGCCCCGGGTATGAAAAAGGTCTGCACCACATTGCTGACATCAGAAAGACAATCTGTAGATAGACAGTTGCAGTCAATCCGAGATACATGGGTAGAAACAGGCGTGTCTATAGTTTCTGATGGATGGAGGGATCAAAGAAACTGCCCTTTAATCAATGTTATTGCAATATGCCCCCAAGGGGCAATGGTTTTGAAGGCTATTGATTGCAGTGGAGTGGAGAAAGATGCAACATTCATCTCCAATATTCTTATTGATGCAATAGAAAGTGTGGGGCCACAGAATGTTGTCCAAGTTATCACAGACAATGCACAAGTATGTAGAGCCGCAGGTTTGATTGTGGAGGGTCGATATGATCACATCTTTTGGACACCATGTGCAGTGCATTCGTTGAACCTTATGCTTGCCAAGATTGGCGAGATTGAGTGGATCAACGAAATATATGTAGCATCAAAGGAGATCCAAATGTTCATAACCAATCATTCGATGTCCCAAGCCATATATAGGGGTTTTGCAAAGTTGGAGCTATTGGAGGTACTCCATTTTTAATTAGTGTTATTTGACAATTTGTATTATGACTTTCGAATTTTAATTGTATATGATTTATCATTTCTAATTTGAGATTTGACTTTTCAAAACTTATGTAGGTTGCTGAAACTTGTTTTGCCTCCCACACTCTAGTCATAAAAAGGCTTGTGGAAGTCCACCAAGCATTACAAGCAATGGTCATTGACCCTCGTTGGGAATCATGGAGGACTTCCACTTCTGATAGGGGGCAAAAAATCAAGTCTATCATTCTTGATGATGCATGGTGGGACAAGGTCCAGTATCTTTTGCGGTTTACAGAACCAATCTTAACCATGATCAGGACATTTGACACAGATATGCCTTGCTTGGGGGAAGTCTATGAAAACATAGATAGTATGTTAGAGAGAATAAGGGAAATTATCCAGACAAGTGAAAGTGACCCTTTTGAAGTATTTTACAATGAAATAAAGGACATAGTTACCAAAAGGTGGAACAAAATGACCACACCATTACACCTTTTGGCCTATGCACTCCACCCCAAATATTATCATTGCAAAATTTTGTCTTCACTTGGTAGGACAGCCCCAAACAAGGATTCTGAAGGGGTACAGGGATATAAGACAGCTTTGAGGAAGATATATAGGGATGTGGGCATTGCATTGGAAGTACGTGAGGAATTTGGAGCATTTGTTCAATCCACTGGTAACTTTTCAGATCCACTAGCCATGGATGATCGGGGGCATCTTAATCCTATTACTTGGTGGGGATAGCATTCGTCTCTCAACCTTGGCCACAAGGTTGTTATCACAGGTTGCTAGTTCCTCATCAGCTGAGAGGAATTGGAATACATATGGCTTCATCCATTTAGTGAAGAGAAACAGATTGGGAGCAGCAAAGGCCGAGGATCTTGTATATGTTCATTCCAACCTCCGCCTTCTATCACATTCTTGTCCAGAGTATAAGAAAGGTCCAAGTAGGATGTGGGATGTGGAACCTGAGATTTCTGATTTAAACATGACATTGAATGCCATGACTCACCTCAACCTACTTGAGGAGGTTACACCACCAGTTCAGCCTTCTTCTACAACTTACAACATTTCCAACCCCCCACCATCTATTCATGATGTGGAGATTCAATATGTAGATGAGGATATGGACCCATTTCATGATATCTAGTTAGATATTCATATACTTTACATTATCATATTAGTATAGTGATCATTGATTACTCATTTTTGTAACTATCATCCTTTTCAACTTTCTATGAGGCAGGTATCATGTCAGTTTCCACAGTTTCAGTGTTCATATCTATATATGATTTCAGTTCTAGTGATGTGATTCATGAATGGTTTTGTTTATACACTTTGTATATGTTTTTTTTTAAATTTTAAAATATTATTATATTTTTTTTACTTGACGTATCCTAGGCCGTATCTGGATCCTGGCTTTTCAAAAATCTGGCGGATCCATATCCGTATCCGTATCCGTATCTTGGTAACCTAGGAAATTGGTAATTCGATCTTCTGTATTTGTGGTTTAACCTTGTTGGGGTTTGTTGAACTTTTGAAGAATTTCAGTCATCTCATTTACGAGATGAATTTCTAATGCTTTTGGGGTTTTTGTCCTTTAAATGTTTCCCCAGTGAAAAAGTCTTATGTACTGTGTGTTGATGTTGTTTTACTGCACTTGTCATTTGTTATCAGTTAGTCTGCAATTTTTTAAGTATTCATGCTAATGCAAAAATTCAACAGTATTTGGTGATTCTTTGATTCCATTTGCCCTTGATTGGATTGTCACTAGTCCTTGGAGTGACCTCTTTCATCCTTCCAATACGTCTTTTATTTCCTATACTACAGGAAATACAAACGGTTTGCTAGAGCTATTCTTCACATCACCTTGCACTTCATTGTTTATAGCCCTAGTAATCCTATCTTAGGGAATCCCCCTTTGAGTTGGAGAAGAGCCAACCAAAAGTGAGAAGAGGGTTGGTGTGGTGGCACTGGCCTCCCTCTTGAGTGCTCCTTGGTCTAGTGTTGTTTCTTTGGTACTTTAATCACATATGCTAGTTTGGGAGGTAACACCATCTATCATGGTGCTACCAAAATGTCACCCTATGAGGCTGTCTATGGACAAAACTCCCCATTCGTGCCTTTATATTTACTGGGTGCATTCAATGTTCTGTCAGAAAACAAGATCGCAGAACAATAGCATAAAACAAGATGCAGAAATAAAACACATAAACACAATACAAGAGAGACACCAATATAATGTGGTTCAACCAAGATGGGCGACGTCCACACAGAAATTGCCAATCCATTCTATTAAACCGTCTAACAAAATGAAGGGATATAACCTACAGCACATCCGCTGCAATTTCCTCTTCGCTCTCTCTCACTGTTTCGTCTTTCACAATACAATACACAGCCGTAATACATTTCCTCATACAAAAGAGGCCTTTCTTCTAGGGAGTTCAACAATAGCTGGAATAATAATCGGGATCCACACCCAACATGTTCAAGTAGTGGACATAAGTTATAACTCTTAATGCTTGAGTTGACATTCATCCAACACTTAAGAATAATTTGGTCTGTCCTGAACATCGAATGGAGCAACAGGTAGATCGACATTGCTTTGAGTGCCACTTTGAAGAAGGTGATCAGGTGTTTCTTCATTTATAGCCTTGTAAGCAGACTTCTCTCAAGGATAAGTGCCACCAAAAGCTAGCACCCAAGTTCTATGGGCCCTATCAGATCCTCAAACAAATTGAACAAGTCATCATATTGGCTCTCCCAGCCTATTCCAAGAGTCACTCGATATTTCATGTGTCTTGTTTGAGGAAAGGGGTTCGGCCAAATTGTTGAGTTTGGACCATACTCCTTGAACTTGATGATAAGGGTTCTATCTGATTATAGACCATGGAAGTCCTTGACAAAAGAGAGCATCATCTGTGCTAACACATTATCTAGGAAGTCTTGATACAGTGGAAGGATATGCAGCCCAGAGATGCCACCTGGGAACTAGCCACAATTTTACAGCACTTTCCACTTCTCCATCCTTGAAGACTGTTACCCCCCATTTTACATGGGTGTCCAAGTGAATTTTTTGAGCGAAGGGTGACATGTTCTGATTGGTTTCATGAGGTGTTCTTTTTCAGGCTGGTTACAAAACAGAACTAAAGGAATGAAGGCTACAGGCAGCACATTATCTACACTGCCCAGCTCTATTGGTGTGGCTCAGAGATGATAATTTGTTGGTGCTCTTAAGTTTCTGCTGAACCAAGTATTCGTGTTTGGTTGCCTTGTCTGCTCAGTGCTGATCCATCTTTTGAGTTAAGAAAGGCCAGATCTCATGTATTGCTTAGGCAGAAATGATTTCCTCTGTTGTTCAATTCATAAATATCCAGAATGAAGGCTTGAAACAATTAAAGAAAATATACTTTCATTGGCATATACAAGGCATATTTTAATATGGAAGTGATTTGGTTGCTTGGGAATGGTGATTCTTTTCATGAATTATCAGCTTCAGCACTAAATATCCAGTTTATGTATCACCAGAATGTTTTTCCTCTGCAATTTGAATAAAGACATAATTCCAGGTTTTGATCTAGATAACTACCTGTGGTGTATACCAACAGAAAAAGGGCTGTTTTGGGTAGCCAACACACTTATTTGACTGCACATGTCTAGACCAGCACAACCTCCACACTTACAAGCACATATTTGGCAGCTAATCTCCATAGAAGACAACCTCCTGTAGCATGATTCTGAGCAGCTCTTTCCAGCATGTTATTTCAGATTCATTTCATTTTTGTACCAACCTTAAAAGGATAATTTCAGCAGATTTCTGGAACAAAGGATTGTTTAGGAAAGCTTGCTACATAAACGACTTATATCAGCAAGTGAGTCATCCTTCTTGGCATATTGGTCATATGATGCAGTTTTGTGGCGTTGATACACTTTTGCTGGTATCTTATGAGAATCCTAAGACAGAGGAAAGACATTGTTCATGGCATCAAGTCTGTGGGATTGCAATTGACATAAACCTAAGCCATTTGCGTGAGGTTACATCCAGGGTTTTCTCATGTGGCATGGATATGATTTTTTTTGTGGACCTGGAACATGCCAAAGCTCAGAAGAGGTCCCTTGTAGTCATGGACCAATGGACAGCCGAAGAAGATAGGTTGGTGATGAAGCTTGTAGAAGAATATGTAATACAACAATGGTTTCATGTTGCACAGAAACTCGAGGCTCGTGTGGGTAACTAGTGCAGCGAACAGTGGCACAACCATATGTGACCAATATCAAGCAAGATGTATGGACGCAAGGAACTGTATTTTATGAGGGGCCGTTTTATTCATCCATATGATGCATTGACGAAGGTATTGGATAGTTGTTTTATTTGGCAGTGACATTGTGTTATGGCACATGTGCTCACACAAATGCATATTTTAATACTTACCGTGGGCTGCTTACATACTCTTTGAACCTTAGCATGTATAACCATTTCCATTTGTCGAATTGACTTGGTCATTTCAAGGGAAGATTGTCCACCTCAGCTGCCTTATTATGTTGAATCGTGGGTCCACTAATTCATATGGAGCATGTGCCATGGGGACTAGTCATGTTTGACTTAGTGCATGAGCTAGGTAATGTTTTGTTCCTTTAAGAGTTTGGAATTGAGCATCCACCTTTAAGGGTACCAATTAAAAAGTGGGTCATTGATTCATGGTCATGTGCTTAGGAGGCCACTTTTGGAAAGTTTGTTAAGGAAGTTGAAAACATCTATTGCAGCAAACCTGGGGGGTTATGTATTTTCGCATTGTACATGTGGCTTTTGACCACCATTTTATTTATTTCTTAGGAGTTTGTTAGGGTTTAAGTGGGGTTATTCATTGTTTACTCCACCCTAGGCTAGATCTAGGAATTAATGTTTTTTTTTTGGTAAAGGAAGTTGAGCTGCTCTCCTATATAAAGAGAGCCTCTTCCTCATTTGAACTCATGGTTGGATTTTGAGAGCTCTCTCTCTCTTGGAGCCTAATTTAAATATCTTTTATGGCGCATCTTGAAGTATAAGCGTTTCTTCTCTACTTGTAAGTGTGGTTTCTTGTTCTCATTTTAATGTTGCTAATGGATGGTGGAATAAACTAGACTTGTTAAACATGACCATAGAGATGGGACATTTATCTCAGTGGAAGGGTTTTTTGTGAGAAATGTTTTCTCTATTTCCTTTGATGTTTTATGCATGAATATTGCAATGCTTCGAATAATCTTTCGAGTAAGAACTTGTGATACTTCATGTTGATGTTTCTCTAGTTTGCAACATCGGGCAAACATTCTCCTAGATTGGTCATGCTGATTTGACCAAGGGGGAATGATACATTCACCTTCAGAGCTTGAGTCATATAGCTAGAGGGGAATGGCCTAGGCAGGGGCAATGCTTCTCCCATTAGCGTGAGTCATATGGCTTGGGGAGATTGGCCCCAGGGTGCTCTCACATTGCTTGCTCCAGGATAGAGTGATCTATTCTATATTAGAGCAGGTTTGACTTGTTTATTTGATAAGGGCTTTCATCCCCTTGTGGAATATACAAGTCTAGTCTAATGTTGAATTGAAGTAGACTCTAAGAAGTGTTCGAGACTTCTTAGTGGGTCTATTCAATATTAGAGCTCTATATTAATAGACATGCATGTGAGGAGAAGAATTGCATCAACAAGGCTCATGGACAACTTTTCTAGTGAAGAAGAAATGCGAAGAAGACAAGTCAAAGCCCATTGTACCATTGAAGAACTCTGAGGAACCATTGAAGAAGCCCCAAGAAATATTGAGGACAAAAAGTTCAAGTCGACCCTAAAAGAAAATTAAAAGAGACTTAAGTGTATAAATAAGAGCTCAAGCATTTCATTATTATCATCCAAGTTCATCCTCTCTTCTATAGTGCAAGTCAAGAAGGGCACTTCTCTTTTGTACTAGGGTTTTCTCATGAAGAGCACATTTCTTATGGCTAGGGTTTTGTTCATAATGATGGTGATGTACTTGTAATATTGGACTGATTTCTCTTCTCCAAAAAAGTTGTTGGGTTTTCTCCCAAGATTGGGTTTCCTAGGATAAAAATATTGTCTACTGTGCATGGCTATCTTTCCATTGTTTTCGCTACATTTTCTGTTGAGTTTTTCAGTGTGTAATTATTCTATGATAACAGTGGCAACAAAATTCTGTTTTGAAATCATAAGGAAATAATTATTAGATCTGGAAAATAGAAACTTCAACACTTCATTGTATAGGGCTCACCCTAGTTTGAGTTGGCACTGTAAGGGATCTCCTCGTGATTTCCACATTCATATTGTAACATGTTAGGGTTTATTAGTTGGCACTGCAAGGGATCTAATTTTCCCTAACCCTTTCATGAACTTGCTCCCTCATTGGTCTTATTCCGTTTGACCCCATTTGCCTTGGGATTAACAGTAGTCTTCATGGTCCTCTCATCACCCCTTTTATATACTACAAAAGGACAAATTGTTTTGCTAAGGCTAACTCTTCAAATCACTTTGTGCCCTTATTGCGAGAGCCTGGCAATCCTATCTTAGGGAAGCTGCTGTTGAGTTGGAGAAGAGTCAACTTGATGAACAAAGAGGTGGGTTATCGAGGGGACAATGGGGTAACACCTCTAGGTTATAGTTGGGCTAGCTTTGTTCTTTGGGGCTTTAATCACACACGCTAGTTTAAATTGCAACAAAGACAACACTATTTTTGAAGGGGAGGGCATGTTAGGGTTCTACCCTAACTCCTCTACTTATGGGTACTTAGGTTGTTAGGAGTGAGTGTTAAATTTTACCTAGGAAGTGTTTACCTAAGTGACATTTGTCTAAGTCACTAGGAAAAGGGGAAAAGTTACTTGGACTTTATATTAATAACTTGAGATGAGCATTAATTGCACTTTAGGGAAAAAAGTGCACTTTAAGTGAAATATTTAAAAAGTGAGTGAATTTAATTATTTTGTGGAAAAAAGTGATTTTAATCACAACCACTCATCTAAACTAATCTAAGCCCTAGGATTAGATGGCTTTTCACTCACCCTAATTTTTTCACCAAAAGGGAAAGTTTCCAAGTGTAGAGGCACTTTGCATTTTTTGAGAGAGAAGAGAGAGCCATTTTCTAAGAAAGAAGGGAGAAATAGCAGCAGGAGCATTTTTCCTCTTGGCATGCAAATCGAGAAGGAAAGTACAATAAGAGAGGGCACAAATTTCAAGAAACCAGTAAGCACAGTTTTCGAGACAACAACATTTATTGCTGCTTGTCCGTACACGTCGTATTGTACAGAATCCGTACAATGCACAGTTTTCGAGAAGGAAAGTACGCCACAGATTTTGATGAGTTTTTTAGGCACAGATTTCGAGGAGGTTTTTGGGCACGAATCCCGAGGCAAGCTTGCAGGCACGGATCCCGAGGCAGCTCTCTATGGCATGGTTTTCGAGAAAGTTCGTACAGGCTGTTTGTACGGCCGTTGTACAGTTCGTAAAACAACACGAAAATTGAGGAGGCAGAAAAAGCAAAAATTATGAGTTTGTAATTTTTTTGTTGGGCACGGAAAACGAGATAGAAAATTTCTTTCGGTTGAGATAAGTTGGTCTGAAATTTTGTTTGTCTATCATTGTAAATTTTCTAGAAAATAAAAATTTCTTTCTCACAGGTTTTCCCCGGAGGTTGGGGTTTTTCTTGGGTCATTTGACCAAAAATACTGTCTGAAATTTCATGGTTGAATGTGTTTATTTGCTGTTAGTGAAAATGTTGTAGAAGCTTTTTTTGTGTTTCAGTGCTATGTTGTTTATGAGAAAAATCTAGTTTGTAGCAGTAAAACAAATTGGGTTGGGCATTAAACAATGTGTTAAAATGGAGTTGGAAACAGAGTTGGGAAAGTGCTGAAAATTCTACATGGTATCAGAGTCTTGTTAGAAGGAGGACAAATTTATACACAATGAAAAATTTCAGACTTAAGTGATTTCTTTTGACAGTGGGCAACACCTTGTTGAAACTTGAACTTTGCAGAGATAATGGCAACTGGATTTAGGATGGAGGATAGGCTTGATGGGGTTGGGAATTTGTCTCATGGAAAGCTAGGATAGTGCTGATATTGGAGGAGAATGAGTTGTGGGATGAGGTTGTTCATAACATTACAATAGTTCCTATTGTTGTACCCCCTTCCGCCGATGCAACAACACTTACCACCTTCAACAAGAAAGACAAAAGCTAGAAGAATAATCCTAGGTGTAGTTAAAGACCATGTGATTCCTCACATCTCGAGTAAGACCCGTGCATATCAGATGTGAGATGCTTTGACTAGCTTGTTTTAAAGCTCAAACGAGAATGGAAAGATGGTTTTGAGGGAGAAGTTGAAAAGTATCAAGATGGCCAAAGGGGAGGTTGTGATATCTTTACCTTACTAGGATTTCTCAAGTGAGAGATGAGCTTGCAGCAGTGGGGGAGGTTGTTCCTAATGCAGAGCTAGTGCAGACAACTATGAATGGGGTTTCAAAGCCTTGGGCTGTGTTTGTGGAGGCTTTGGTAGCTAGGGAGAACTTACCTACATGGGACATGATATGTGAAGATTTTGTTCAGGAGGAGACTTGGAGGGGTTTTGTGCAGGGCAGCGCTTCTACTAGTAGGGAGGATGAAGAGAATGTGGCTTTGACAGCAAAGGAGAAGAAGAAGTTCAAGAAGGGTCCCAAGAAGGGTGGGGCCAAGCAATAAGATGGACAAAAGAAGGATTTGAGCACTGTGAAGTGCTTTGCTTGTCAGAAGATGGGGCACTATGCTGGGCAGTGTCCACAGAAGAAGAAGAAGAAGAAGCAGCAGCAGGAAGCAACTTCGACAGAGATAGAAGATTTTACAACGAGATTTGAGAGAGAGTTTTCTCTTTGCACTGAACATGTTGATAGAGAGAGATCATCCATCATCACCAGTGCAGATGTTGATAGTTAGAGGGAGTATTCCTTGTTGACAGGTCATTCTTTGAGTGCATCCACCACCAACACATGGTATATTGATAGTGGAGCTTCGAGCTACATGGCAGGTGCTCGAGAGATGTTCTTTGAGCTTTCGCAGTCAGAGATTGATGTGGAGGTAGTGTTGGGGGATGACACTATTGTCAGAGCAATTGGGCGTGGGACCATTACCTTTCAGAGGGAGTCCACGAGTCCCATGATTTTGAGAGATGTACTATATGTACCTGGGCTGAAAAAGAACTTGATCTCAGTTTCCATGATTGAGAATAGGGGTCTTGGGGTGTCCTTCCTAGATGGACATGTGCGTGTGTTTCCCAAGACTTCAGGACCATCTGCATCCTACACCATTGGAGTTAGATGTGGGAAACTGTACAAGCTCTTATTTCAGCCCCAACATGCTTTGGCACATAGCAGCAGCAACGAGCTTTGTGAGCTGTGGCACAGGAGGATGGCTCATCTGCATCATCCAGCTTTGTGTATGTTGAGATATATGGTTACAGGGTTGCCAGAGTTCAGCACAGAGCACAGTGAGGTATGCAGGGGGTGTGCTTTGGGAAAGTACACCAAGACTGCTTTTACGAGCAGTGATAGCAGGTCAGCAGGGTTTCTTGACTTGATACATTCTGACTTGTGTGGACCTATGTCAGTTGTTTCTTTGAGGGGGTTCGAGTATTATGCGACATTTATCGATGACCATTCCAGGAAGACCTGGATCTACTTCCTGAAGAGAAAGAAATCAAAGGATGTCTTGTAGAGGTTCCAAGAGTTCAAAGCTCTTATGGAGAACCAGACAGGGATGAAGATACGGGCTCTCAGATTAGATAACGGGGGTGAGTATACCTCCAAGGAGTTCGATGGATATTGCAGACAGGAGGGCATTTAGAGGCAGTTGACGATTACATACAATCCTGAGCAGAATGGAGTGGCAAAAAGGAAGAACAGATCTATTGTTGGAGCAGCTAGAGGTATGTTATATGATCAGTCACTTCCTTTCTTCCTTTGGGCAGAGGCATGCAGTACAACTATTTATCTTCAGAACAGGAGTGCCCATCGTGCCGTGGCGAACAATACACCTGAGGAGAGTTTCACAGGCAAGAAGCATGAGGTGAGTCATTTTAGGATATTTGGTTGCCTGACTTACTCACATGTCTCTTCTGAGAAGAGAACAAAGTTTAAGCCCACAACAAAGAGAGGCATTTTTGTGGGGTATGATGAGACTTTGAAGGCCTTCCACATTTATCTTCCTTCTCAGAGGAAGGTGGTTGTGAGGAGGGAAGTGAGATTTGAGGAGGAGCGGGCCTTCAGGAAGTCTAAAGAGTCAGAGCAGGGAGAGTAGCAGGTTACCACACCTCAGGTAGTTTCACTGGTACCTTCAGTGCAGCAAACATGTTCGCAGTTTTTTGGGGTTAGTGTACCACACAGTATAGGCATAGGTTCTCCAGTTTCAGTGGTTCATCCAACAAGATCTTTAGGGACAAGTTTTGGGTCTCAGGTTACAGGTTCACCGTATAGAGCTTCAGGATCACAGGGTTCACCAGTTGTTGGTACTCTAGCTTCTGGTTCACAGGTTACTGGGGTTTCTACCTTTGGTAGTTCATCAGATGAGGACAGACCAATGTGGGAGCAGTCTTCAGGGAAGAAGAAGCTTAAGTGGCTTCGGGACACCATGAAGGAAGCGCAGGAGTTTGGGACTCCCAGGGAGCCAGTGAAGGCTATTCAGATGCCAAACAGATTGGGTATGGCATTAGTGGCTAGTCTACATGATTCATAGCCTTCTACTTTTGAGGAGGCCTCTCAACATCATGTTTGGAGAGATGCCATGATGGAAGAGTACGATTCCATCATGAAGAACAATGTTTGGGAGATAGTTTCGAGACCTGAGGGGAAGTCAGTGGTGACTTCTCGTTGGCTTTACAAGCTAAAACATGCTGTAGATGGTACTGTGGAGAAGTACAAGGCTCGGTTTGTGGCGCGAGGGTTCTCACAGGTTGAGGGAGTTGAGATCTTTGCATCGGTTGTTCGTTATACTTCGATCAGGGCATTGATTTCCATTGCTGTGGAAATGGGTTGGAAGATCCATAAGATGGATGTGAAGACCACATTTCTCAATGGAATCATACAGGAGGAGGTTTATGTTGAGCAACCTCAGTGCTTTGAGATCCATGGGAGAGAGTCTCATGTGTGCAGGCTGAAGAAAGCCTTGTATGGGCTGAAACAAGCTCCTAGAGCTTGGTATTCCAGGATTGACTCTTACTTGCAACGGATGGGTTTTCAGAAGAGAGGCAGATCCGAATCTCTATTTCATCATGGTTGGAGATGATCCACTCATTCTTCTGCCGCTCATTCTTCTGTTGTATGTGGTATGACTTATTTATCATAGGAGGAGAGAGACCTATTGCAATTTGCAAGAAGGATCTTGCTTTAGAGTACAAGATGACGGACATTGGGTTGATGCACTATTTTTTGGGATTGGAGGTTTGGTAGGACCCTGGACATATTTTTCTGGGACATGGAAAGTATGTAGTTGATATTCTGAGGAGATTTCAGATGGAGGATTGCAGGCCGATGTTTACATTGATGCTCACCAACTGGAAGAAGCTTCATGCTTCTGAGGGAGAGTTGGTGGATCCTACACTATATCGTCAGCTCATTGGTTCTTTGATGTATCTAGTTAACTCTCGGCCAGATTTGTGTTTTGCGGTGAACACTCTCAGTCAATTCATGGTTGAGCCTAGGAGGGTGCACTGGGTAGCCGCAAAACATGTGTTGCGATACCTTGCAGGGACAGTGGAGTATGGTCAGGACTACAGGAGATCAGCTGGGATCAGATTGATTGGCTTCACAAATTCAGATTGGGAAGGCAATGTGGCAGACCAGAGGAGCACTTCTGGATTTTTTCCAGTTTGGGCTCGACAACAGTGTCGTGGTTCACTTGGAAGCAAAAGTCTGATGCTTTGAGTTCTGCAGAGGCCGAGTATATGGAAACCAGCCAGGCCAGTTGCGAGGCGCTGTGGCTTCGCAAGTTATTGGTTGATTTATTTGATCAGGAGCTGAGGCCTAGGTTGATTTACTGTAACAATCAGAGTTGAATCTAGCTCTCTGAGAATCTAGTATTTCATGACCGGTCAAAGCATATTGAGATTAGGTATCATTTCATTTGTGATTATGTTCAGAGAGGAGCAGTGACATTGCAGTATATTTCCACTGATGAACAGGTTGTGGATATCCTGACGAAGTCTCTTGGAAGAGGCAAGTTTATTCACTTCAGAGAGAAGTTGGGTGTTGTGAAGAACAACTTCCTCGGTAAGAGGGAGTGTTAAATTTTACCTAGGAAGTGTTCCCCTAAGTGACATTTGCCTAAGTCACTAGGAAAAGGGGAAAAGTCACTTGGACTTTATGTTAATGACTTGAGATGAGCATTAATTGCACTTTAGGGAAAAAAGTGTACTTTAAGTGAAATATTAAAAAAGTGAGTGAATTTAATTATTTTGTGGAGAAAAGTGATTTTAATCACAACCACTCATTTAGATTAATCTGAGCCCTAGGATTAGATGGTTTTTCACTCACCCTAATTTTTTCACCAAAAGGGAAAGTTTCCAAGTGAAGAGGCACGTTGCATTTTTTGAGAAAGAAGAGAGAGCCATTTTATGAGAAAGAAGGGAGAAATAGCAGCAGAAGCATTTTTCCTCTTGGCACGCAAATCGAGAAGGAAAGTATAGTAAGCGAGAGCATGCATTTCGAGAAGCCAGAAGGCACAGTTTTCGAGACAACAACATTTATTGCTTCATGTTCGTACATGCTGTACTGTACGAAATCCGTACAGTGCACAATTTTCGAGAAGGAAAGTACGCCACAGACTTCGATGAGTTTTTTAGGCACAGATTTTGAGGAGGTTTTTGGGCACAAATATCGAGGCAACTCTCTGTGGCACGATTGTCCGTAACAAGAAAAATTCTGAGTTTGTAATTTTTTTGTTGGGCACGAAAAACGAGACGGAAAATTTCTTCAGGTTGAGATAAGTTGGTTTGAAAACTTTTCTGTCTATTACTGCAAATTTTCTAGAAAATAAAAATTTCTCTCACAGGTTTTCCCCGGAGGTTGGGGATTTTCCTGGGTCATTTGACCAAAAATACTGTGTCTGAAATTTCATGGTTGAATGTGTTTATTTGCTGTTAGTGAAAATGTTGTAGAAGCTTTTCTTGTGTTTAAGTCTTATGTTGTTTATGAGAAAAATCTAATTTGCAGCAGTAAAACAATGTGTTAAAATAGAGTTGGAAATCGGGTTGGGAAAGTGTTGAAAATTCTACAATGAGTGGATTAATGTATGGTATCCATCATCTTTGAATAAGGCCCACTAGGTAGTCAACATGTGGTCAATTAATGTAAAAGGCTATCGTTATTGAATAAGACTTACTAGATATTTGATACTCATTAATGAATGTGGCCTAATCAATAATGTAGGGGCCACTAGTGGTTAGGGCTTGGGGTAGAAAGGAACTATTTATAGAGGTAGAGAGCTATGTAATCTTTTATTAAGAATTATAATTGTATTGGAGTTGATGAAAATTTGACTAAAACATCAACTTCTCATTGTGACATTTCGTCAAACACTTTGTATGCAAACTAGATTTAATGTTCATCAGAGTTATGATTTACTAGATTTCTGAATAGGAAATCTACAGATAACTTGAACATAAATACTCAAGCATACACCCAATGAATCTAACTGAAAATAAAATACACATGAGAACACAGTGAATTTTAGGGCCAAGCCCAGGGCAAAACCCTCACCTCTGTGAGGTAAAACTCAAGAGAAATTTTATAGAGAGAGAAGATGCATTTTACAGAGAGATTTCTTGCTAGAACATACTGAGAAATTTACTTAGAAAATGTGCAATAAACAAGAGAAAGGTACCAGCAATCAATGTTGCTGTACGGCCTCTACCTTCAACAAACTTCCTTGGAAAACGTACCCAGCTGTTCCCTTGATATTTGTGCACTGTACGGCCTCAAACCAGCAAGCATAAACCTTGGGAAACGTGCCAAATGAACGATTTTCAGACTGACAATCTGCTGTACGGCTGTACCTTTTTGTACGGCCAATGTACAATCCGTACAGTACGTTTTTCTCTTGGAAAACGTGCACCAAATCCTTCTCCTCGATTTCTGTGCCTAGCAAAAATAAATCTGATCTCTCCTCTGAAAATGACTTCTCTCTCTCCCACGTGTGGATGCTCTCTTCTCTCCCACGTGCCAACTGAAAATTTCTCTTCCCTTGGATCTATTCTCTTTTCCCAAAGCTTCATTAAATAAGTGAAAACTCACTTAGAAACCCTAACTAACTGAAACCCTAACCCTAACTTACTTTTCAAGGGTCAAGATCAAATTAGATCTAAGGGCTCTCATTAAATGCACATTAAATGTCACTTTAATCATTTAATGTCATTTATTACATTCACATTATTTAATAAGGTCACTTTTACTTTATAAATATAAAGTCACTTTTTATAATATAAAGTGAACTTAGGAAAATACAAATACAAAACTGTGTCCTCACCAGACACTACCAAAACGGTGAAGGACCTACTGAGTTACAATAAAAATTAACAGGAGTTCTGCTCATTTGGAGGTTTCCCCCTCGAAGAGGTATGCAACCATTGTTCATCTTTTGGAATATCAATAAAAGGGTTACTATTTTGCTGGTTCAACTCTTCCCTTTTGTTTCCATTATTTTTGCACATTGAATTTCATTAGATAATTGCTTTTAGTTTTTTCTTTCTGATATATAAATACATACCCTCTAAATCTTTTTTCTTTCATTGCAAATGTTGGTAAGTGTACTTTTCAATAAATGCTACGCAATCGACGACAACTGGGGTAAAGATGGGAATAAGGGTTTGTAAATTTCCTTTAAAACTCAAACTAGGGATAAACAATATATTTGAATTTTTACTGATAACCACACGAGTTTCTTTTACTAGTAATGCAGGGGAAAATAAATACTGAGACACATCAACTATAATCACATCAATATAGACATAGTGTTTTGGGTATGGAAACCCCCGGATAAAACCCAAAATGGGAAAACCGATGCAGCTGTCAGATATGAAATTTTATTATGAAGATATAGAACAAATACAATCCAGTGGTTCAATACACCCAACCTGGCAAAATAGAACCTCTGCAAAATCACTGAGCAAGCCCAACAAACAATACGACCTCCCTACGCAACTGTACGGCCTTCAGCGTCAGCTGTACAGATTCGTACGGTTTTTGTGTCAGCCGTACAAAATCCCTTCGGCTGATGTACGACCTTCCTTTGTAGCGTACAACTTCCCTCTGTGATCCTGTACGACCCCGTGCTCTGTTTGGTAACTCGGCAAATCCTCCGGGTGAGTGTTCCTTCGTCTTCTCTGCAAATTTCTCTGATTGTCTGTGTCCCTCTATGTGTGTGTCCTCTCCACCAAATCTTCTTTTAACTCAATGACTAAGCGAAAACCTTAACCCTCACTGTGGATCAATGGATGAGATCTTCCGGTGAGATCAATGGAGAAGATTAGATTAGCCATCACTTAAATTATTTCACTTTTCTCTTTCTAAAAGTGACTCCATTAAGTCAAAATCAAATTAGATTAATTAATGTCTTCATGTTTAATGTCTTCTAGCATGCAAGGACACATGCAATGATAGAAGACCTTCCTTGTTGCCACTTTCTAACACTCCCTCTCAATGAGGAAGGGATTTCGTAGCAACCCCAACTTGTCTCTGAACTTCACAAAACTGTGTCTGCAAAATGCCTTTGGTGAAAATGTCAGCCACCTGCTCATCTGTGTGAATGTACTCCAATCGAATGGTTCCTTTCTGTACACAGTCTCTTAGGAAGTGGTACCAGATATCTATGTGTTTGCTCCGGTCATGGAACACTGGATTTTCAGATAGCTTGATGCCACTCTGATTATCACAGTAAACTACTGTAGCCTCTATCTTACACTCGAATAATCTTGAAAGCAACTTTCTCAGCAACATTCCCTCACAAGCAGCCAAACTGGCTGCCATGTACTCAGCCTCTCCCGAGCTCAATGCAACTGTGACTTCTGCTTTCTGCTGAACCAAGAGACAACCCTTGACCCAATGCTGAAGCAACAACCTGAAGTGCTCTTCCGGTCTTCTACACATCCTGCTCAGTCAGCATCTGAGAAGCTTGCTAATTGTACACTCCCTGTGCACTCATAAACCAACCCATACTCCACTGTACCTCTGATGTAGCGAAGCACGTGCTTCGCAGTCGTCTAGTGCACTGTCCGAGGGTCCACCATGAATTGGCTCAAAGAGTTGATTGCAAAGCTAATGTCTGGCCGTGTGTTGACCAAATACATGAGTGATTCGATAAGCTGGCAATACTATGTAGGATCAAATCCATCTGACCTTGATGCATGAATCTTCCTCTAGTTGGAAACTAGAGGTATGGACATGGGCTTGCAATTCACCATCCTGAATCTCTTCAAGATCTCCACTGCATAGTTCCCCTGTCCAATGAAGAAGCACCCATCTCTCTGCCAAACCTCTAAGCCTAGGAAGTAATGCATCAATCCAAGGCCTTTCATCTCAAACTCAACTGCAATGTTGGACTTGTAGTCATCAATTAGTATCTCATCTCCTGTAAGAAAGAGATCATCTACATACAATACTAGTATGAGAGGCACCTCACCTGTTAAGAATTATAGGTTGTGGTCTGCCTCACTCCGTTGGAATCCCATATCCCATAGATAGCCGTCTTTCCTCGAGTAGCATGCTCGAGGTGCCTACTTGAGCCCATAAAGAGCTCTCTGCAACCTGCATACATGTGTCTCCCCGTTCCCCACATGAAACCCCTCGAGATGCTTAATGAATACCTCTCCTGTATCACTCCGTTGAGGAAGGCAGTCTTGACGTCCATCTGATGAACACACCAACCCATCTTTGTTGCTAATGAGATAATGGTCCGACTAGAAGAATATCCGGCGACAGGGGAAAAGGTCTCCTCATAGTCAATACCTTCCTTTTGTGAAAACCCCTTAGCCACGAAGCGCGCCTTGTACTTCTCCATGCTTCCGTTTGCCGCATGCTTCACCTTGTAGATCCATCTGGATCCCACCATCTTTTTATCTTCTGGCCTCTAGACAACCTCCCATACCTGATTCTTCATGATTGAGTCATACTCCTCAACCATGTCTTCCTGCCACACATCATGTTGTGCAGCTTCCTCGAAATTGGAAGGTTTGGAGTTAATCAACTTCGTCATCAATGCCATATAGCTAAGTCTCTTTGGTGGTTTGCTCCGACTCATGGAGCTCTGTGGAAGAGTCGCCTGCCTGGAATCTTGAACTGTGGACCTACACTACTTAGGTCGTGGCCTAGTGTCTATCTGCTGTGGTTGCTGGATGTCCTCCTACTGCGGCTCATTCTCCATGTCAATGACTAAAGGATCCTGTCCACCTAACTCCCTCTGACTATTAGAACCTGTGCTCTGTGTCTGTACCTGTAGCTTTATTTGTGACTCCTCCAACTTGACCCCTGAGTCCTGTGTTGGTTGCTCCTGTGCTGGTAGGTCCATAGATCTTCGCAAGGCTCTGTACTCATCAAACTGGACATCCCTGTTCACAATGATCCTCTTGCAAGCAGGAATATATACTTTGTATGCCTTCGAAGTCTCGCTGTAACCAACAAGTAACCCCTTCTCTTCAGAAGGGTCCAACTTCTTTCTAGTGTCGGCATGAATGTGACAATAGCAGACACTCTGAAATATGCGCAAGTGGCTCACATCTGGTCTAGTGCCTGTGAAGACCTCCTCGAGTGTCTTCCTCCCCAAAGCTGTGTGGAGACACCTGTTCTGAATGTAAACTGCGGTCCTGTATGCCTCGACCCATAGGAATAGTGTCAATCCCTGATCAAACAACATGGCCTTGGCTGCTCCTACCAATGTCCGGTTTTTTCTCTTTGCCACTCCATTCATCTGCGTGGTATGATGAATGGTGTGCTCCTTCTTGATCCCCTCCGATGAACTCCAAGAACTCATTGGAGGTATACTCACCCTTGTTGTCCATCCTCATTACTCGAACCTTCCTTCCTGTTTGGTTCTCTACGAGAGTCTTGAACTCCCGAAACCGCTCAAAGACCTCTGACTTGGCCTTCAGGAAACAGATTCAGGTCTTCCCGGAATAGTCACTAGTGAAAGTGACGCAATAGCTGTAGCCACTGAACGATTGGACACTCATGGGTCCGCAAACATCCGAATGCACTAAGTCCAAGGTCCCCTTAGACTTGTGCTCGCTCTATGGGAAAGGTTCCCTGATGTTCTTCCCTAACACACAACCCTTGCAGTGGTTATGCTTCTCCTCCTGTCCCTGAGGAACTCCAATGATTACCTATCTGAAATGCCTTAGTGCTCTATGGTGTAAGTGTGCTAACCTCCTATGCCACAACTCACCCTGACTGCTGTTGCTATTGACTAGAGCCTTTGCAGACTCAAAGTGTATTCTGTACATCTTCCTGCTCTAGATCCCAATCACTCGATCCAAACTCCTGGTTGACCCCTTGGGCTTGATATACACCCTATGTTCTCGGAACTTCACTTGAAAGCCCTTGCCCTCCAGGGTGGAAACGGATATGATGTTCTTGGTCAACCCCAAAACATACAATACATCAACAAAACTGAGGGGTTTTTCAGATTCCCTCTGAAACGAAACAATACCAATTCCCTGCGCTTGATGTTGCGCATCATCACCCAACTCAATGTGGAGATTTAATTCACCCTCCTCCAAGCTCTTGAATAACCTCTTTTGTCCTGTCATATGACAAGATGCTCCACTGTCTACGTACCAAACGCTGCTGCATGTAGTGCTTGCCATGCAAGCTATCAAACAAAAGTCTTCGTCGAAGTTTTTGCTGAACTCCTCCACCTCTACAGATCCTGCCATCTGGGTATTGATCTTCTTCTTTCTGTCTGGGCACTGGGAAGCAAAGTGTCCTTGCTTGTGGCAGATAAAACACTTGACTTTGGACATGTCAAGGTTCTTCCTACCACTCTTCGTTTTCTTTTCCTTACCCTTGCTCTTCCCTGCTAGGACTAGAGCTTCTTCATCCACAATCTGTGGGGCACTGCTGGATGAACCTGAACCTTGAGCCATGCTGTTCTCCTCCTGCACAAAATGATCCCACAATCTTTGCCAGTCAGGGAGCTTCTCCGTAGCCACAACACCTTTTACAATGGTGTTCCATGGCTTAGAAAAACCATAGAGCTATCCAAACTAGGTCCTCATCCTCAGTCTTAGAGCCAATTGCTCCAAGCTTGTTTTTGATCTGTGTGAGCCTTGTGAGATAGGGCACCACTCCTTCACCCTTGGCCATCTTGGTACTGCGCATCCTCTCCTGCAACACCATCTTCTAGTTTTCGTTTTTGCTTTGGTAAAGTCCTTCCAAAGCTTTCTACATTTCCAATGCGATCTTCTACCCGGAAAGGTGAGGGACTATATGGTCCTTCACCCCATTCAAGATGATCAACATAGCTATGGAGTCTAACTTCTTCCATCTCGCCAACTCTGCCGGATTTGTGGGTGCAACCTTCGTGGAGTCAATGTGCTCTTCTCCATCACTGACATCCAGTATTCTTGTGATCATTTCTTTCCAAGTAGGAAAGTTCTGAGCCCCTTGGAGTTTGTCCTCAACTCTCAACTGTACGACCATAGTAGGGTGTACCTGTCAAACCCTAGATCTGAACTCTAGGTTTGTGTCTTCAATAGATCTGCCCCCAATCTATCAATACTGCTGCAGTTTCTCAGATTTAGCTCAACAACGCTCTGATACTATGTAAATTTCTTTTAAAACTCAAGCTAGGGCTAAACAGTATATTTTAATTTTTGCTGATAACCACACATGAGCTTCTTTTACTAGTAATGCAGTGGAAAATAAATACTGAGAAACATCACTAATAATCACATCAATATAGACACTACGACCTTCCTCTGCAATGCACGACCTCCCTCTGTGTGATTTTGTACGACCATGTGCTCTGCCTAGTAACTCGATGAATCCTCCGGGTGAGTGTTCCTCCGCTTTCTCTGCAAACTTCTCGGATTGTCCATGTCCCTTTGTGTGTGTGTCCTCTCCACCACATCTTCTTTTAACTCAATGGCTAAGTGAAAACCCTAACCCTCACTATGGATCAATGGATGAGATCCTTCAGTGAGATCAATGGCCAAGATTAGATTACCATCACTTAAATTATTTCACTTTTCACTTTATAAGGTGACTCCATTAAGTCCAAATCAAATTAAATTAATTAATGTAGTTTCTCAAGTCTAAACTTAGGAAAATCACATTAATACATTTGGTTTCCTGTTTAATGTCTTCTAGCATGCAAGGACACATGCAATGATAGAAGACCTTCCTTGTTGCCACTTTCTAACATGGTTTGTTGATTGATAGCCCATGCTTGGTGAATTAAGGTCCGACCCTATCAAGAGAGGAATTCTATTCCAGTGGAAGCATTAGAGGAAATTTGGATGAAAAATGGGTCTCCTAAGTAGAAAGGTAAAAAAAGCCATGTATGCAATTTTTTATACTATTTCACTTTTATCGAAGCTGTCAAGGGTTATTTCACTTTTATCAAAGCTACCTTAGATATATATTTTATATTAAAACTAATTTATGAAGACGAAGTTCCATTTAGTGTCTTCACCCAAAATAAGGAAAGAAAATTAAATACACAGTTCCATCTTAAAAGTTGTTAGACCCACTTTTTGATTATTATTATAAAATATAATATTATTATATATTAGTTATAATATTAATTACTATTACTATTATATATTATTGCGTCGAGAGGCGCTCTACAGCTCAATATGGGGGAGATATGTAACGTGATGTAACGTTAGTAACGTTTTTTAACATGTCAGCAAAAAATAATAGAGATAGTGAATATTATGGGAGAGATCTTGTTTTTTATTGGGCCGAGAGGCACTCTACAGCCTAGTATGGGAGAGATCTTGTAACATTACATAATGTTATTTAAAGTTATTTTTAAGGTTAGCTGAGATTCCGCAGTGCGGATTCATGGCATCTAATGGAGAATCTGCAGTGAGAAGATTTATTGTCGACGTTTCGAACCGAGCGTGGTTCATCTTCAGGACAAAGCGATGCCTAGAGATTGTTCCTCTTTCATTGGTGTATTAATACAGAAATCGTCACTTTCGCTTGAGATGGCCGACAAGGTTTGTCTTGTCCAAGGTTAAATTAGGGTTAATATTTTAGGGTTAATATATTTTATTGTTTTTTGTTTTTTTATAATCCCAATTAATTTTTAGGTTGAATAAACTTATTTAAAATTTTGGGTTAATAAACTTATTAAAAATTTTTTGTATAAAAATTTTTATAATTAAAATTTTTTTATTAAAATTTTTAAAATTAAAACATTTGTTATTATAGGCTTTATAAATCAATATATAACTATGTAAACCTTTGATTTAATTTAAGTTTAATTAATTTAATTTAATCATTTTATTTAACTTTTATGTTTAGTTTTAATGAAATATTTTAATTCTTTAAAATTATTTTATTATTATATTATTTTTATTAAGGAAATTTATTAAAATCTTTTAATTTATTTTATTTTATTTTAGGGAAGGATAATTAAGGGAAATTTAATTAATAAATTTTATAAAAGTTTAATTATTAGGTTTTTAAATTTAATTAGGGTAAAATTTTAGGGTTTTTTTAAAATTAGGGAAATTTTTTAGGGAAAATTAATTTTAATTTTAATTTTAAGTTTAAAAATAGGTTTTTAATTTTTATTTAGCTTGGTTAGGTTAGGCAACCATGATCGGCTAATGGACAGGCCGTCATCTCTGTTTAAGCATTTAGGGTTTTTTACTATCTCAATAGCCTTTCTAATTCTCGTCTTTGACCAGTTGTCAACTTGTGCTAACACCTGCATATCCTCGATTTTAATAGGGTGTTTTGTGTTATGCGAGTGTTCCGCTAAGACTGACTTGTGGGTTCTATTGAGACGGATATCTGCACAGTGTTCTTTAACCCTAGTTCGGATGGACCGTCCTGTTTCGCCAATGTAGGCTTTCCTACATTCACAAGGAATGGGGTAAACCCCATTTTTAAGACTTGGGTCAACAGGATCTTTTACTGACCTAAGTAACTTCATGATGTTGTTAGGTGGGTCAACAGGATCTTTTATTAATAAAAAATAATTTTTTTTAATTATAGGACAAAATAAATGTTGGCCAGAAAAACATCCTAATATGGGGGAGATGTTGTAATCTTCTTACCTAACAAAACAATAAAAAAGTAAAAAATTAATTATCTGTGAAAATAAAAGTGTGGGAGAAAAAAAACACAATATGGAGGAGATGTTGTAATGTTCCTACCTAACAAAATAACAAAAAATAAAAAATTGAATTATCAGCAAAAAAATATTGTTTAAAACCATGTGCAAGGACTTTTAAACAACCTATGGTTTTATTGTACATGGTTTAGGAGGGGCCTTGCACATGGTTTTAAAACCATGTGAAAGGCCCCGTAAACAACCCATGGTTTTATTGTACATGGTTTAGGAGGGCTTTGCAAATGGTTTTAAGACCATGTGAAAGGCCTCCTAAACAACCCATGGTTGTAGGAGGGCGTTGCATATGGTTTTAAAACCATGTATGGGGAAATGTTGTAATGTTCGTTTTTAACAAAATAAAAAATAATAATATTATATGTCGGCCATAAATAATATTAAATATTAATAATAAAAATATTATATGTGGACCTTAAATAAAAATATGTGTCTTTTTTATGGTTATATATAGGACACACCAAAGTTGATAGTTCATTCACTGCAATACCTAAGAAGAGGTTTGCACCTCGAGAGATTTGATCCCTCTCGGTGCTTGATAGAGCCTAGGATTTGGATCTACGCTGGTATATTGATCACTTACTACCTAAAAGATGGATGGGTATATTATTTATGATAGTAGTTACTATTATATATTAATTATATGTTATGATATTTGTTATAAGTTAATGGACCAACTTTTGATTGTTATTATAAAATATTAATTACTATTATTATTATACATTATATATTGGTCACATATTTGGTATATTAGTTAAAAGTTATTGGACCCAACTTTTAACAGTTATTATAAAATATTAATTATAATATATTATTATTATATTTTAATTATAATATTAATATTAATATTAATTACTATTACTATTATATATTATATATTGGTCACGTATTATTTAAAATGGTCACGCATTATTTAAAAAAAGGATGTGTATATTAGTTACTATCATATAGTTCTGATATTAGTAAAAGTTATTGGACGCAATAATGTTATCATATATTAGTTATAATATTAATTATTATAACTATTAATATTATTCTAAGATTATAAATGAGAAATCCCTGCTATACACATAGACAACTTTGATAGGAAAATTCTAGGGAAGAAAAATGACAAAGGAAACTTTGAAATAATGGGTGGAAAAATTTGGAAGAGGAAATTGAGAAATTGGGGACTGCGTTGGTACTCTCGTGACACTAGACCTCTAGGTGCTCCACAACAGCCCACAAGCATGGGACACGGGTAAGCTTGGGTGTGATTTGAACTCGTGACCTTCTTTACAACAGGTGACTTCATATCAAGCGGGTTGCCAATGAGCCACACCCTTGCGGGTTGGGATATTCAACAGCCTTATATTAAGGGAAAGAGATTATAAAACTATTAATATTATTCTAAGATTATAAATGAGAAATCCCTGCTATACACGTAGACAACTTTGATAGGAAAATTCTAGGGAAGAAAAATGACAAAGGAACCTTTGAAATAATGGGTGGAAAAATTTGGAAGAGGAAATTGAGAAATTGGGGACTGCGTTGGTACTCTCGTGACACTAGACCTCTAGGTGCTCCACAACAGCTCACAAGCATGGGACACGGGTAAGCTTGGGTGTGATTTGAACTCGTGACCTTCTTTACAACAGGTGACTTCATATCAAGCGGGTTGCCAATGAGCCACACCCTTGCGGGTTGGGATATTCAACAGCCTTATATTAAGGGAAAGAGATTATAAAACTATTAATATTATTCTAAGATTATAAATGAGAAATCCCTGCTATACACGTAGACAACTTTGATAGGAAAATTCTAGGGAAGAAAAATGACAAAGGAACCTTTGAAATAATGGGTGGAAAAATTTGGAAGAGGAAATTGAGAAATTGGGGACTGCGTTGGTACTCTCGTGACACTAGACCTCTAGGTGCTCCACAACAGCTCACAAGCATGGGACACGGGTAAGCTTGGGTGTGATTTGAACTCGTGACCTTCTTTACAACAGGTGACTTCATATCAAGCGGGTTGCCAATGAGCCACACCCTTGCGGGTTGGGATATTCAACAGCCTTATATTAAGGGAAAGAGATTATAAAACTATTATGTTTAGTAGCAAAGCGAACAAGGTCATAATTGTGGATGGTGTATGGTCATTGGACTATTGGACTCCCTGCTTTGATCCTTCGAGGGAAAAGGCCAATAAAGTGTCTATTTGAGTAAAATAACCCTATTTATCTTTGGAGTTCTGGCATGAAGCGATCGACAGGGCTATAAGAGACATGATTGGCAGATTGCTTGCTGTGGATGAGAAAGCCATGAGATCGAGAGTACCTTCATGGATGAGATTTAATAGAATTGGAATCTAGGAATGGTCTTTTGGATGGTATTGACATAAAGGTGCAACGATATATGTTTAGGCAAACTCTGAACTATGTAAACATACCTCACAAATGTGGATGGTGTAAGAAATGCAAGTATCTAAAGCATGTGTGACCTAATACATCAGAGGACTCCTTGGATGATGTTCACTTAGTGCCCAGTTTAGCAAGATATTGCCAGAGCACGGTCAGAAGCTTTGGGGCTATAAGAGACATGATTGGCAGAGACATAAAGTGTCTATTTGAGTAAAATAACCCTATCTATCTTTTGGAGTTCTGGCATGAAGCGATCTACAGGGCTATAAGAGACATGATTGGCAGATTGGTTGCTGTGGATGAGAAAGCCATGAGATCGAGAGTACCTTCATGGATGAGATTTAATAGAATTGGAATCTAGGAATGGTCTTTTGGATGGTATTGACATAAAGGTGCAACGATATATATTTAGGCAAACTCTGAACTATGTAAACATACCTCACAAATGTGATGGTGTAAGAAATGCAAGTATCTAAAGCATGTGTGACCTAATACATCAGAGGACTTTTTGGATGATGTTTACTCTAGTGCCCAGTTTAGCAAGATATTGCCAGATCACGGTCAGAAGCTTTGGGGCTGAGATCCCACATGACCACGATACTCAAGGGTCACATGAAAAGGTGGAAGATCCCGAAGAATGCAGCTGCTAGGGTAATTGATGACATAGTTGAAACCACAAGAGGCATAAGAGACCTGGAAAGAGTTGAAGAAGCGAGACATGAAAAGATGACCAAGGAAATTAGGGGGCTTTAAGTTAGATTGGATTTGCTTATGGACCACAAGCAACAAATGAATGAGAAAGGGAAAGAGATAGCAGACGGTTCAAACTAGTATCTTTATGAAATTCTTTCAGGAGTAATGAGAAGGACTATGGAATGGATGAGTCTCATAGCATGGTCGGGGAACACTTACCTATGTCACATGGTTTGGGTTCGGGTTCAGGTTCAAGTTTTCAACAAGGTTAAAGTTTGATTCGAATTTTCGAACTCGAGGTTAGCATATACACGGTTTCATATGGTTGGAAAATGCACCTGATATAGACAGCCTTGATTGGACCGATCTATCCCATCACAGGCTCAAGTGACCTCACATAGTGGATGAAAGAAAAGACGGAGTAGGAGATCCTATGGATGAAAGAAAAGAGGAAGGAGTAGGAGATCCTATTAAGTTCTTGTTGTTCCAAGAAGCACTCCAACTTTGGATCAATAAGGGGTATGGGTCACTTGCTCCCCAAATATTTCATTAGCATTTCCGGGCTTTTGAGAGCTAGTCCCAGTTGAATGGCTCACCCGGGAGTAAAGCGGAGACTTCCAGCGCCGAAGAATATAAGACTCGGCCAAAGAAACCTGTGGATATTGAGGTTCCACAGTCCGTGCTTCCCAATACCGTATTTGAAGCAGTTGTTAAGAGAATAGACACAGAGACTGAAGAGGTCGAAATGAAAATCAGGCCATTACTGGTGTACCTGTCCTTGCTATTTCTTTTGGTTTTGTCTATATTTTTAAAATATAAATATTCTATAAAATATCAAGCTATCAAATATATTTTTATGTTCTATATATATAATGAATAACAATAAATGCATTTACATATAAAAACATTTATATTTAATACACTATACGTCTATATTTTATATTTAATATATAAAATACATTCAATATATAATATAATAACCTAAAAGCCAGTCTATGATTAAAAATAACACTCGTTTATGTATTTAATTAATACATCAAAGCTTAAACTTGAAGTAAGTCACATTTTAAAATTTAAACCGGACATACTCGCAGAGTTGGTGAACCTACCGACTTAGTGCACCCTACAGTCGCAGCCCACTGAACCCATTGGATGGTGGTATCTGCAGTGACTGCACCCACTGGACGATGGAATACTCACTGCATAGTTGCACAATCCAAGCAAAATCGCCGGCACAGTGTCCCTGTCTACAGATACCACTTTCTACACGTTGTTGGAAAGGAATTGATGTAAATTTCGAACCAGATCGCGGATCAATTTCGAGCTAGATTGAGGGTATTTCCTCTTCAAGTTTTTAATCACGGTAAAAGAACTCGGAAAAGTGGTTCGCCGTTCAAAGCCATGCTGCACGTTTAAACTATCGAATTTCATGAACCAATTTAAATGAATTTGATAATTTTTTTAGATTCACCAAGTTTCGAACCTCAATGTTCGAGTTCGGCGAACCCTTTGACATACATGTACTGGGATGTGCTCATGGCTTTGGAGGAATTTTTCAAGTGAAGGAACTTCGAAAGATTTAGACTATAAGGATCTAAACCTTTCTCAGTGAAAATACACACATACTGGGCAAGTACAATTGTCATAGCTAAGCTTATTATACATTACAAACTGGGCCTACATAAACAGTTACAAGTGCTATCTCAATGTTTACAATATTTTACAACGTGACCATGGACAAATAGATACGATGATGTCCATACAACTTCCAAAATTTTGCTTGAAGAAGCCCTGCAAGTGCAGATCTTTGATTCAACATCATCTTCAATCCTTGCATTAATCCTCGTGCAAACTGAGAGGTAACAATAGCCAGGGTAATTCTTAGATTCTCCAAGGCACAAGGCTATGTCAACAACTCATGAATAGATCATATAAGGTTCATATGCAATTGGCTCAATATGAACAAACATGTCACAAAGTGGGATTTGAACCTAGGTGATGAGGGTAACAAATTTCCATTACAACCACTCAAACTACATCCAATTGACAGTTCAGTGGCTCCTCATAAATATGGTAGTTAAAATCTGGCATAGTGGACTGTATGTAATGTGGCAGTTAGCCTTGAGTTAATTTCTATATGTCGGCGTCTTGATCCTTTATGTAACCATGAAATGTGGCACAATAATAAAGCCTTCTGCATTTCTTTGTGACTATTTTATTTTTTGAATTTCTGCATTCTGAAATTTAACAGAAACAGAATATAGGAGAAGAAATTCACACTAAACTCACCAATTTCTTATGTCTATCATTTACTAGGGTGTGCTCATGTACATAAATTATGATACAAATTTGTTTAAAATATGGCTGCTGAAGATAATTCTTCTTCAGCCCAAAACAGATCAATCTCAAAATTGGTTTTCTCTTTTTAAAATTGTGCTCATCCTTTGCATGAGCGCATTTCTAATTCTAAAACAATATTCCTATTTTTAATAAAATAAGGTGCTTGTCTAAAGTGAGCATTCCTTATTCTAAAACCTCTCAGTTGAGTCTGATATGTTGGCCTTGGCCAAACTATATCTAGTTTGTTGTCATTAATAGAGCAGTAACTTATTTTCTCCACTATTTAGTTTTCGTGGTTCCACCTTATTGCATCTGACTTTTGAAAATAACATTTGGAGCGAAGTATTTTTTTCAGTGGAGTAACAAGTCAATATTGACTACAATAGATTTAATGCCTACTTTTTAAATTTAGTAGATATGAAAAACATGTCAGATACACTGTCCAAAGAATATAAGAAGAAACTGTCGATGTAAAAGATGGAGGAAACAGTCATCACATGTATTTTTTTCATAGATTCCATTGTTTCCCTTGCCATTAATCTGCAAATAGAGTTCTTAGAAAAACAAGCAGAAATCCGTATCCAGAGAAGAATAAGATTTACTGATCAAGGAGAGCTAAGCCTGTGTACACATCAACTTTACTGAGAAAAAACAATTCTGAGGTGACCTTCAGATTTATAATATATTATATGATAACAATGAACTTATTTCAAAGAAATTTCAAGGTGTTTTGGTCTTTCAAAAGAGAAACATGTGTATTTAAGAACGGTGCTTTATATATGCAAATGAACATAGGCATATGCATATACATCCACACAATTAGAAATTGAGGTGATTTGTAGAGGAAATCACAGGAATTAATTGTCTACAACCATGCCACTTTATTTCTTCCATATCAGTTTTTTTTCCTAGTGTGCGGAAGTTGACCATGAAAAAAAGCCATATCAGGGCTGTAATTTGCAGAAACCCCAGCTGTTGTTATGGTCGAAGGTTGTGACTACATTGATAATTACACCTTTAGATGCACTTTGGTAGGGACATATATGTATGTGCCTGAGCTCATTTTTTGGTAATTATGGTCTTTACTCTTCTATTTGGGTGACTTTTGCATTTTAACTTGATTTTTGCTCTTTTCCTTATTCAAGGAAACTGGAGTAGTTGCCCTTTCGTCTTCCTTTTATGTGTTTATATCTGCTGGACCTTTCTTGCTTGCGTGCTTGTAAATTCTAGTTTTTAACTTGCAATGCATTCTTTTATTTTGATCTTTTGTTGACTGATTCTGTTTTGGCCTTTTGTAGATAAAGTCAAAAGATTTGTCAAATGCTTTTGATGGGGTGCCTGTGTTTCAGGTAATGATTTTTCTTCCAGGCTTTGTTATGGTGTTACCCCTGCCTTTAATCTTCTTTGTTTCATTGGTTTGATCTTATTAATCAGTGAGCTGCAGTGGAACTTTAAGCATGACTTAATGTTTAAACAATTATGATCTCTAATGCAGTATTAACATGCAGTCAGATCGCGTGGTTATAACAAAAAATAATCGACGGTTATATCCGCTCTACTTCTGCAAGGTTTGCTCATAAAACTTGTTTTTTCATAAAAATTGTTTATAACTAATATACTCTCTTCTTATAACTTATTGCTTGTAGATTGTGTAAAGCCATAACCATATTCCAGAATATCAAATTTCAATGATCAGATGAACGATGTTTTGGGGTTTAGTTTTCCACTATGTTTCTTGTGCCATGTAACTTCTCATTTTTGGATGCGGCAGGAAGATTTAGAAAGAGAGCTTATAAAGATTTTGAAGAACCAACCAAAAGCATCCCAGCTATCCTCAGATATTCTGGTAAGAAATCTAGCTGATAATGCTTCCACAGATTATGTAAATTGCATAATGTGATATTTTGTATTTTTCGACTTTTCTAAGTGTGTTTATTATTTAATGATAAATTCTAAAATTGATTGGTCTTCTGCTTACCAGGTGGGAAGTTTAGAAGGCATTCTAAAAAAAATGGAGGTAAAGTCTTGCTTTATGCCATATGGATTCAGCTCTAATAGTCTTAATATTTGCTTTGCTTTGGTGTTTCTTTGTGGAGAAAAAGTAACTTTCCTCTTTTATTCTTTTTCAAGCTGATAGTTGCTCACCATTTCTATTTCTGTTTGCTAAATGGCAGGAAAGTAAAAATAGATCAGGCTGGGATGATGTAGTCTTTATTCCACCTGGGAAGAGTTCAACTGAACATATTCAGAAGGTCCTTGTGTGAATGATTGGAGAGAATATATGTTAAATATTTTTTATGTTCTCTTACTCTAGAGTTTTTTACATATAGACTAAAATTTCTTGACTGTTGTGCATGAAATGCACTCTTTTTTCTCCTGTGAAAGTCTGTTCCATATGCTCAAAGCAGCTGAGTAATGTGGCTGTTTGAGCATCGAGCGATATTTATTCTTTAAGTTTCTATATGTTCAACTGTGAAAACGAGTTCAATCTTTTAAGAAAAGTTGGCATAATTTTTTTTGAAGTATATAGCATCCATTTCTTTGGGTAAGCGGCAAGCCATCTCAGAATGTAAATGCTGTGCCAGAGTTGAGTTTTAGACGAGCAAAATGACTTCGCTCATACTAAGCATTGTTTTCTTCTCATATAAAGAACAATTGAATCTCTTCTATCCATAAATATCCAATCTGCCACATTCTATATTTTAATGCCATCACATGCACATCTTACACCGACATGGCTGATTTGTGCATAAGCAGAAGCTGTTGACAAGAATTAGACACAGATTAAAGATCCGAGCAGAAATACACGCTGTGTTGGAATATTATAAACCCACTAAATGGTTAGGAAATTAAATATTAATCATTTCTGGTTAATATCCTATCCACTGGCTTACATAGTTGGCATCCACTTGCACCACTTGGTCAATAATTGCCATATATACCCCAGGAGCACCTTTATCCTAATTCTGGTTAGATCCTGCCCACTTTATTGACTACTCAGATTAGTAACTGCGTCTTCCTGCAGATTCTGCCATTAGACTGCTTTATTCCTGCTTTTCGGTGGATAAGGTAAAACTAGTCAACTAGGCAACTGCTATCTTTTGTGGCTAGCTCATCCTCCATGATTTTTTCTCCATATTCCATGATTAACAATATTTCCCTTTACACATCATCACTCACTCATGCTTTAGCTAATTCGTGAGCCCTTGGTCTAATTAGGAAACTACTATAGTCACCTATGCGGGTTTATCATATTTAGTAAACTTGCTTTATGAGCTAGCATGAGTTGTCTCCTAGCAATTCTATTTTCCTTTATAAGGATGTATTACCTATGTAATAATATCAATCATCATTCATTGATCATTCCTAATGTGTGTTCATGATTCTTCTTCTTCTCTCCTTATGCTAATTCTCTGCAATTCTTTGTGAGGTTAATTGTGTGCCTAGATCTTTAGCTTGTTTATAGAATTCTTGCTGCCATCAAGTCTTTAGAATTCTGACATGGTATGAGAGCTATGAGAGCTCATTAATTAATCCTCCTTTTCAGTTTTGCAGGTACAACTTCAAATGGATTCAAGAGTATCAGTTCCTCTTCTTACTCCATTCACAAACTATTCAGTGTGGAATTGAAGATGATTTCATCTCTAAAGAGACAAGGTCTCTATGATGTTTCTATTGGAGCTGGTAAAGAGTCTTATGAAGAGCTACATGACTGGTTGAATGACTTTGATAGAGCTTTTGGAGCTATGTGTCTGGCTCTTTCTCCAAGCATGCGCTACCTTGTTGATTATGTTGACTACCCAAAGGATATCTAGACAAAACTAGATAGAGATTTGGGCAAGCACAATGAGGATCATTTTAGCAATTTGGAGAGCTCATATAACACCTTAGTGGTTGCTTTTTTTCAAGATGTTTCAACCTCTACAGTCTTCGATGAAGTTGTTCACGATGAAGAAGTCTCTCATACAATTCCTGTTGCTACCATTTTTTTTTGATTCAAATGCTTCCTCTTTCTATCAAGAGGCAAATATTGAAGAGCTATCTTTTTCTGTATCTCTTGAAGTTGAAGATCTTGATTCATCTTCTTATGATGCCAATGATGAAGATGAAGTGACTAATGGAGCTGCCATTACCATTGTTGATGATTCTCTCACACATTCAGTGTTCTCTATGTCTTCTATCATGGATTTTGAGATCGATATGCCAAACCTTTCACACCTTGTGCATACCTCACTCCTCGATGGTGTGCAACTCAGTGTCTTCCTGGATGCTTGCTTAGCTAGATTAAGTCCTATTTGTGTCATGCCACTCACCATACTTGATCCCATGCACTTCTGCAACTCCTCTTTTGTTCTTAGCACTCATTCTTAGAGCCTCCTTGAAGATTTTGAACATCAGTCTCTTTCCTCCTTACATACTTCTACAACATAGGGTTCTTTATCAGTCTATGCTCTAGAAGATGATCTATTTTCTTCTCATGTGTCTATTGATGTGCTAGTATGTGTTCCTTTGGATACCTTGGAAGCTAGATGAATCTATGGAGTCTCTGCATTCGCACTTCCTCATCCTAAGCCTTCTCCTTTTTCCTACATGATCACTTGCACACCTACTCTCAGTGTAAATGAAGTTGGAGATCTTATGCATTTGCTTGGACACTTATTTCACCTATCTGGAGCTGATATCATCTCTACTGGTTCGAAGTTCAAGTCATCACATCATCTTGGAGCTGATTACAACTCTCAAGAACTTTCAATCCTGCTTACACATCATTGGATCTCAATTGTTTTACATGGTCCCGGATTCCATCCTGCAGCTGTTCTTGATCTAGGTGAGCAAATTTCTCTTCTTTCCAAGAAGAAGATTCCTCCAAACATCGACATTTAGTTTGGAGCAGCATCAACAACAGTTCAACATTTTTGGTTTACCTTTCATGTCCTTTTTTGAGGGAGGATTTTCTCCCTGTGGTTTTGCCTCTTTTCTCAGTTCCTTGGACAAGATAAATTGTATAAGGGTGACCATAGCCTTGTTCCTAGGCCTTATATGCATCTATACTTCTGATTATTTCAGATATCCCAATCATAAAGTTAGACTTAAGGGGGGTGTTGGAATATTATAAACCCACTAAATACTTAGGAAATTGATATTAATCATTTCTGGTTAATATCCTATCCACTAGCCTAGATAGTTGACATCCACTTGCACCACTTGGTCAATACTTGCCATATATTGTAATATCCCAAATCCTGATATTTTCTATTTCTATGCAAATTTATTGAAACAGTCGAGCATGCAAACTGCGATGCAAAATTTCCCTATTTTATAGTTGAAATTAGGGTTAGGGTTTGCAGGATAGAATGAACACTTATCACTGATAAGCCGACTGAGTATGCTCCAGAGAGGATACACATGCAAGATGAGCTGAGTTGATGAAGAAACGACTTTGTTTTCTGCTGCAATACCCCATATGGCTGAATCAAACAAGTGTGACATTTTTGCTGAAGGGATGGTCAGTTTCAGCTGGAAATAAGTCAGAAGGAAGGTGTGCTCGTGCCGGAGAGGATGGCCGGAGCATGCAAGAGTTTTGATCTCTCCAAATGCCCTAGATAATTGATCTCCCAGTCTACTGCTTACGCCCCCACAACCCTGTAAACTGTTGCTAGCTGCCCCGGATGGACAATTGGATAGCTGATAATCACCCAATGCAGTACAGTGATCCTATCAGTGAGGATGCAGGCTGCATGCAGAAGAAATATGGTGATCCAGACTCTTGGTGAATGACTAGGGTTTCCTAGCTAAATGCCCTCAGCTGTATGGATGAATCTGCAATAACCTTCGGACTTATACTGGAATATTGGATAATGATGAATGCAATAGATATGGTGACAAACCTGGATGGTTTATCCTGAAGGAGACTAGGGCAAATGTCTCACTGCCGAAATCCCGTTAGCTGAAGACGCCGTCTCCAAACCCAACTGCTGTGGCCGCACGCTGTGCTGCTTCTCAAGAGCTCCAAAACAATAATAATCCAAAAGTAAAGTCTCCATTCACTTTATCTTTCTTTTATAACTTTCAACTGCAAAAACCCTAACTTTTGACCTAATTAGGTCACTTTAATTTCTAATTTGCAGTTGACTTGCATGCATGCGCATGGAGACTTAATTGGGTGCATGCATCATTAAATAATGCTTAGATGTCATGCATGTCACTTTTAGGGTTTGCATGTCACTTTTAGGGTTTGCATGCATCTCACTTTTAGAGTTTGCATGCATGTCATTTTTAGGGTTTGCATGCATGTCACTTTTGGGAACATTACAGTCCTCCCTCGCCAAAGATTGTTTGTCCTCCAGCAATGCCAACACAAATCCACAATCAATCAACTGAACCAATTGAATCCGAGGATGATCCTAGTGTCCCAAATTATCCTAGGAGATCTGTAACACCCTCTGCTCAAAACACTGCACTGTACGATACCATCACCAGAGACCTTCTGAAAGCACCCTCTAGCAATCACTAAATTGTCATTCACTGTAATCCCAGGGTCCCAAATCAATCTGAGAATTGCAGAGGTCAAAATGCATCCACCACTACCTTGCGTAGTATCGACACAAGGAGCATCATGTAGACTCCCAAGTAACACTATCAGTAAACACTGTATCCATACCTCATAAGGTCTTCCACCTGGATCCCAATGCAAACTTGTGCATATTTCATCCCAAATATCCGAAGGCTCGTGTGGGACTATACCCTTGGCTAGGAATGTCTTCCCAAGAATCGCCCACTCATTAGGACACCAACTCTTAATCTCTCTCCAATCTAACCCGCGAAAAGTACCTTGTCCATAAGCACCATCACAAGGAATAATCCTACCAAGCTGACATTCTACCCTTCTGATTTCAACTGGAACGCTCATATACTGTTGGTCAATTTCTCGATCCTGGCCAACTTGTAAAAACCATCCACCATTATGCAAATGTGGACTCAAGCTACTGCAAGCCCTGTCTATGTACTCCTTAAGAGGACTGCTTTGAAATGCAATGGTATGTTTCTCCTGCTGCCCCATAAAGTAATCTAACTGTTGTTCAATATTAGAAATCCTGACTGCTGACTCGGTACATACAACTTGAAGAACTATAAGCTCAACATCTCGTTGTACTATGGTGTCTCGGAGTATCTCGGTCCTCTCTTTCATTGCTAGAATGCTTTTTTTAACACGTTCAATCTTTTGTCGGTGACTATCATCTGGAAGCTCTATCTCATGCATGTATAAACTCTCCCTAACCCCCATGTGTGACTACTCACTGTCTCGACTACTGTGCTCATTGCCTTGCACCTCATTTATATTGCCTGTCATAACTGTTTGGATTCCTACTGTAGGTGATGAAGAGTGTACCAACTCCAACTCATCACACGGTTTGTCCACAATTTGACTAGCGAATGTGCTTGTGTCGCTAGACTCATAGGATGGCTCATCACATGGCTCATTATGTACTGTTAACTCCAAATGAAGCTCACCAACAACCTGTACTTCATGCTCATCTTTCTTCCCTCCCCCAACTATGCTTTTAAGGAGATCCTCATCCAAATCCTTGGGCTGGCTCTCGAACTTGATGGTGTAATAATCTTGAAAGGATAATGCTGCACATACCTCATCACCCAAGGCTAGATACTCCTGATATCGAGGCAAGTGTTGAAGTACTGCTAACCTCTGCATATTTCTAGCCAAGATCCTTCTCATTGTCTTCATGTTCTCACAAGCTGGCAAAGAAAAACCTTTGTTCTGACATGCTCTTCACCAACATCACTGACATGCATTTGCATGTACACGCATGCATCAATATGCGCTTTATTCAATTGTTATGTGCCCACAACTGGCAAGGGTCATGCTTTGATACCACTGTAATATCCCAAATCCTGATATTTTCTATTTCTATGCAAATTTACTGAAACAGTCGGGCATGCAAACTGCCATGCAAAATTTCCCTATTTTATAGCTGAAATTATGGTTAGGGTTTGCAGGATAGAATGAACACTTACCACTGATAAGTCAATTGAATATGCTCCAGAGAGGATACACATGCAAGATGAGCTGAGCTGATGAAGAAATGACCTTGTTTTGTGCTGCAATACCCTAGATGGTTGAATCAAACAAGTGTGACGTTTTTGCTGAAGGGATGGTCAGTTTCAGCTGGAAATAAGTCAAGGAAGGTGTGCCCGTGCCAGAGAGGATGGTCAGAGCATGCAAGAGTTTTGACCTCTCCAGATGCCCTAGCGAATTGATCTCCCAGTCTGCTGCTTACGCCCCCACAACCCTGTAAACAACTGTTAGCTGCCTCGGATGGACAATTTGATAGCTGATAATCACCCAATGCAGTAGAGTGATCCTATTAGTGAGGATGCAGGCTACATGCGGAAGAAATATGGTGATCCAGAGTCTTGGTGAATGACTAGGGTTTCCCAGCTAAATGCCCCCAGCTGTACGGATGAATCTGCAATAACCTTTGGACTTATACTGGAATACTGGATAATGATGAATGCAATAGATACGGTGACAAACCTGGATGGTTTATCCTGAAGGAGACTAGGGCAGATGTCTCAATGCCGAAATCTCGTTAGCTGAAGACACCGTCTCCAACCCCAACTGCTGTGGCCGCACGCTGTGCTGCTTCTCAAGAGCTCCAAAACAATAATAATCCAAAAGTAAAGTCTCTATTCACTTTATCTTTCTTTTATAACTTTCAATTGCGAAAACCCTAACTTTTGACCTAATTAGGTCACTTTAATTTCTAATTTGCAGTTGACTTGCATGCATGCGCATGGAGACTTAATTGGGTGCATGCATCATTAAATAATGCTTAGATGTCATGCATGTCACTATCAAGGTTTGCATGTCACTTTTTGGGTTTTCATGCATGTCACTTTTAGGGTTTGCATGCATGTCATTTTTAGGGTTTGCATGCATGTCACTTTTGGGAACATTACATATATACCCCAGGAGCGCCTTTATCCTAATCCTGGTTTGATCCTGCCCACTTTATTGACCGCCCAGATTAGTAACTGCGCCTTCCTATAGATTTTGCCTTAAGACTGCCTTATTTCTACTTTTCAGTGGATAAGGTAAAGCTAGTCAACTATGCAACTGCTATCTTTTGTGGCCAACTCATCCTCCATGATTTTCTCTCCATATTCCATGATTAACAATCTTTTCCTTTACACATCATCACTCACTCATGCCTTAGCTAATTTGTGAGCTCTTGGTCTAATTAGGAGACCGTTTTGTCACCTATGGGGGGTTATCATATTTTGTAAGCCTGCTTTATGAGCTAGCATGAGTTGTCTCCTACCAACTCTATTTTCCTTTATAAGGATGTATTGCCTATGTCACAATATCAATCATCATTCATTGATCATTCCTAATGTGTGTTCATGATACTTCTTCTTCTCTCCTTATGCTAATTCTCTACAATTCTCTGTGAGGTTAATTGCGTGCCAAGATCCTTAGCTTGTTTATAGAATTCTTACTGTCATCAAGGCTTTAGAATTCTGACACGCTGCATAACTACAAATTGGACATTGTACATAAAATCATGCATAAATGTGATCAACTATCAAGATTTGCATTTTTTTTAATGGCTGGGAATTATTTCTCATTCCAGTTTATAGAATGGGCAAGTGTCCTTTTTCATTTCAGTTCTTCAAAAGTTTTTTTCTATACAAAATATTTTGAAAGTTGCAGTTGACTTACTTGATTACGCTATGATTTGGCAATACAGTTGGATTGTTTATCAGACCCACACATGTGCACTTAAAAGGAAGTATACTCTATATGAACAACGCCATGCGTATTGCTTCGAATACCATATACTATACGAACTAAGATACTATTGATTGAACTTTGTAACCAGCCTGCATCTGCACCTAGGTGTCAGGATTTCACCTTTTTGTTGTTGTAGTAGCTGCGTGAGGCATCCTTACATAGGTTGGCCTAGAAATTATAACAGTAAAATTACATTTTATTGTTGCACAATAACTAGTCGGTCCCAGTTAAGTAGTCAAGTCGGCCCCAATTTAAAATCAGAATTTCCAGCAAGATAAAGTATAAATAGAAGGGCACATCTCCTCATTTGGACACACTAAAGTTCCCTCTAGCAAGAAAGAGTTCATTGCTGCAGCTAGGAGAGTTGTTTTATGGGGTTCTCCACTTGGGAGAAGATTCTCCTATCTTTTCTTGGAGTTTGTGCTACTACTATTTGGATGCACATGTTAGTTTTTACAAGGTTATAAGAGTGTAACTTAATTGCATATAAACAATAGGATCTCTAGAAGAAAGACAAAGCACATAAACAAATGCCACAAGAATTTAACCTGGGAAACCCAATCGGGAAAAACCCAACAACCCTTCGTATATAGATGATAGCTTCTAAGAGTAGAGAGAAGAAGAAATAGAGAGATGAAAATCTTTAGAAGATATAACCCCAGGAAAACCTCCTTTCTGTTAATGTTGCGAACTTTTCTAGGAGAGAGAGCGAACTTGCTTGTCTGGATGAGAGGCGCACTCGCCTTCTATTTATACACATTACAAAATTGACTTTTACCCTAACATGGCCAATTTGTCTAATTCACTAAGTCGACCTACCTTGGGGAAATACAAAAATAATTTTATTTTTATTCTTTTCTTGTGTAATCTTTCCCCAGGATTTACATTGATCTTTCTAGGGTTTGCATGAGTAATTACTTTAGTATAATCTTCCGTAGGAGGTACAAGGAAATACAGTATAAATACAATAAGAATATCTTCTGAAGTTGCCCAATTTCCAACACTCCCTCTCAACAAGGAAGGTATTCTTCAGATATGGTCAACACCACGAACATCTGGGTCTCTTCTGTACATCTCATTTGTCTTGATCATCTCTATACATACTGAAGGTTGTCAACACTGTCTCAGTCCGTCCAGAGGTGTCATCATGCATTTGGTCCACTCAATCCATTGGTAGATCCATCAGTTCTGGAACTCTTCACAGTCCATCGGAGAGTACAATAATCGACATCTCATCTACTACAAGTCAAGTCTGTCTCTAACCGAGAACTAGGACATGCTTCACACGTCCATCTACTACTAGTTCATCTCAAGTGTTGGTGGGAATTCCCCTACACCAAGTTGAGAACTAGGGTTGGTGGGAATTCTCCTACACCGGGTTAAGAATTAGGGAAAATAGAGGTCACTAGTGTATATGACCATCTACTACCAGTTCATCTCAAGAGCTTGGTGGGAATTCTCCAACACCAGGTTGAGAATCAGATCATATAGTGGTCACGAGTGCACTCGACGATCTATTTCTGGCTTGTCTCAAGATGTCGATGTGATTTCTCCCATACCAGGTTGAGAACCAGGGCAAGCAAAGGCCCCTAGTGTACACGACCATCTACTAACAATCTGTCTTAAGAGCTGGTGGGGATTATCCTACACCAGATTGAGAACTAGAATGAGTAGTGGTCACCAGTGCACACAACCATCTTCTACCTGCCCGTCTCAATGTCGATGGGATTTCTCCTATACCAGGTTGAGAATTGGAACGAGTAGAGGCACCAGTGTGAAAGCAATGTAGATCTCTATCTCAACTTTTTCTCTCCACGAGGGATCCATTTTCTTCTACTCCAGGTCTTCTTTGAAAGTAATCAAACTTTGTCTTGAGAACAGGTTTCGTAAGAATATCTGCAGTCTGGTCATCTCCCAGAACATACTGTGACTCGACCGCACCTTTCTGCACCATATCATGAATGTATTGATATCGAATCTCTATATGCTTTGTCTTATCGTGAAATATGAGATTCATTGACATCTGTATACAACTTTGATTATGATAGTGAATCACAGTTGGTCCTTGAATTTGACCAAACAATCCTGCAAGGAGTCTTTGAAGCTGTATTGCTTCTCGAGTTGCTGTACTAGCAACCATATACTTAGCCTCTGTAGTGATGAGTGCTATTGATGTCTACTTTCTGCTACACTAGGAAATTTCTGCATAACCCAAACCAAAGCAACATCCGGAAGTACTCTACTTGTCTGCAACACATTCGACCCAATATGAATAAGAAAATCCTTGCAATGTCAAATCACATCTTGAAGCATATCTTAGTCCATATCCCACAATGCCACGTAAGTATCTGAGAACATGTTTTGCAGTAACACAATGAATCTGCCCCGGATCACTCATAAACTAGTTGAGAGTGTTCACAACAAAACATATATCTGGATTGGTGTTTGTTAGATACATGAGATATTCAATCAATTAGTGATACATGGTGGGATCAATAAAATCAAAACCTGAAGCAGATTGCCTTAGCTTCTTTAGATTCACATCCATTAGAGTAGCCATGGACTTGCAGTCCGACATCTTGAATCTCTTAGGAATATCAATGGTGTATTTTCCTTGACTTAGGAAGATTTTCTTATGCCCCTACCAAACTTCGAGTCCCAAGAAGTAATGCATCAATTCAAGGTCCTTCATTTGAAATTCAGAGGCAAGCTTCTTCTTACACCATTTAATAAGTTTCTCATTACCTGTGAGAAACCAGTCGTCCACATACATAACCAAAATCAATGGCTCATTATCCTTAATCTACATCAGTCTTGGTGAATCCCAAGTTTACCAGGTATTGGTCTATTTGTCCATACCAAGCACGAGGTGCTTGCTTGAGTCTATATAATGCCTTTTTCAGGTTACATATGTGAGACTCCTTTTCATGGACAATAAACCCTTCTGTCTGTTCAATGTTAACTTCTTCCTCGATGATACCATTGAGGAAAGCGACCTTTACATCCATCTAGTGCAACTTTCATCCCATAGCTGAAGCAATAGCAATTATGGTTTTGATGGAAGTATATCAAGCCACAAGAGCAAATGTTTCATCATAGTTAATTCTCTCTTTTTGAGAGAATCCTCTGGCAACAAATATGGCTTTGTGTTTTTCCACACTACCATCTGCTCCGTGCTTATCTTGAAAAGCCATTTAGAAGTCACTATTGACTTCCCCCCAGGTCCCGGAACAACCTCCCATATGCCATTTTTCATGATGGACAAGAATTCCTCTGTCACAACATCCTTCTAAGCTTGGTGTTTGGATGCTTCTTCATATGTGGTAGGTTTTGAGTCAATGATGTGACTCATCAATGCTACATAACTCAATAACCTCTGAGGTCTGTTGCTTTCTTGATAGGTTCCATGTGGAGCTTCGTGCCCTTCTGCATCTTGCAATGTGTGTTGTGCCCATCCATCTAGTGCAACTTTCATCCCATAGCTAAAGCAATAACAATTATGGTTATGATGGAAGTATATCGAGCCACAAGAGCAAATGTTTCATCATAGTTAATTCCCTATTTCTGAGAGAATCCTCTGGCAACAAATCTGGCTTTGTGTTTTTTCACACTGCCATCTGCTCCATGTTTAATCTTGAAAAGCCATTTGGAAGTCATTACTGACTTCTCCTCAGGTCCCGAAACAACCTCCCATATGTCATTCTTTATGATGGACAAGAATTCCTCCGTCATGGCATCCATCCAAACTTGGTGTTTGGATGCTTCTTCATATGTGGTAGGTTCCGAGTCAATGATGTGACTCATCAATGCTACATAACTCAAGAACCTCTGAGGTTTGTTGCTTTCCTGATAGGTTCCATATGGAGCTTTGTGCCCTTCTCCATCTTGCAATGTCTGTTGTGACCATCTATGCCTTTTCCGACTTGCTGCCATATCTGTGGGAGCATCAACTGGCTCAACTGGATCAATGGGATCAATCGGTTCATTTTTTTATTCAGACTCCCTCTTAACTTCTGGAGGGGGAGATGATCTCATCTCTTCGTCATCATCGATCTCCATATTAGATCCTCTTCCTTTTCAGATAGCCATCTCTTCTTCAAAGGTCACATCACGACTGACTTCGATCTGCCTCGATCTTGGGATGTATATTCTATAAGCCTTTGAAGACGCACTGTATCCCACGAATGTTCCCTTCTTACCTGAAGGTTCTAGCTTCGTCCTTTTATTCTTGGGCACATGAATGTAGATTGGACAACCAAAGATACGAAAGTGGCCCACTTTTGGCTTCACTTGTGTTAAAGCTTCTTCCAGAGTCATGTTCTTCAAGATTTTATGAGAGCATCTGTTTTGTACATAAACAATTGTTCTGGATGCATCTACCCATAAGAACATTGGTAGACTTTGATCATGTATCATGGCTTTGGCTTCCTACACAACTGCTCTGTTCTTTCTTTCCGCAACCCCATTTTTGTGAGGGTTGTAGGGGACTGTGAGCTCCCTCTCAATTCTTGCTTCCTTGCAAAAATCATTGAATTATGTAGAGGTGTATTCTCCACCATTGCCTGATCTCAGAATCTTAATCCTTCTTCCTGGCAGATTCTCGACTTGTGCTTAAAATTCTTTGAATTTGCTGAGTACTTCCTTAGATTCCTTGGTCTTGAAAAAGTATATCCACGTCTTTCGTGAGTGGTCTTCAATAACTGTTACATAGTAGTTGTAACCTCCCAATGAAATAATAGTCATGGGTCCGCACAAGTTAGAGTGGACTAGATCCAAAATTCCCTTGGATCTGCTTTCACTTTTCGGAAACGAACCCTTGGTATTCTTACCAAGTGCACATCCTCTACATATACCATCATGGTCTACATGAAGCACTGGTAGACTTGTCACCATGTTCCTAATTGATGGGAGAGCTTGATAGTTTAGATGAGCTAGTCTTCTGTGCCATAACTCACTTATGTTGGCGGAATCATGGACTAAAGCTTGAGCTGGTAGAGTGCCTAATCGATACAAGCTCTCCGCTCTTACACCAATCACTTTTGTTGTGTTCATACTAGAATTCTTGTGCTATGCAAGCACATTCCCATATGCAAATGTAAATCTATATCCCTTGTCTTCGAAGGAAGAGATGGAGACAAGGTTTCTTTTCATACTAGGTACATAAAACACATCATTAAGATGTAGTAAGTCATTGGATTTTGAAGAGAAATAGATCCAAATCCTTTCACAGTGTAGTTGGCATCATCTCCATGTACAACACGGAGATGAGATTCTTTCTCTACAACTTCTGAAAGGTTCTCTTTATAACCATTCATATGTTTAGAAGCACCACTATCTACAAGCCATGTATCATTAGTGGTGGGAACAATACTTGATAATGCTGATATGAAGAAGAATTATGTACGATCTTCATTTCTTTGTCTTTTGTGATGATGACCTTCTTCCACATCAGCTGTTGAAGCTTCATGCTTCGTCTTGTTTGCACTAAAGCACTTGTTTGCATAGTGACCATATTTCTTGCACTTATGGCATTGTATGTGGGATACATCCTTCTTCTTTTCCCTCCCATCTAGAGGAGAACTTGGTCTCCTAGCTTGGTGCTTATGGTTGTGAAACTTCATTCCTTTTCCCTTTCCTTTCTTGGCGTGAGTGATGAAGGCATGATTCTCCTCAACTTGAGGACCATGGAGTCTTTGCCTCGCTGCAATCCTTGTCTCTTCCTGAGTGCAATCTGCCCATAACTTGTCAAATTTGGGCAGCTTGGTTCGACCACTTATGGTTTGGATGAAGGACTCCCAAGATGGTGGAAGAACATTTAGAGTGGTCATAACAAGCTCTTTATCTTCAATGTTATCTCCATTGGTCTTTAGGTTGTCTCAAAGTTCGGTGATCCTCATGAAATATGAGGCAATTGATTCAAAATTATTCATCTTCATATTTGATAGTTGGTTCCTCAATGTGAGAGTCACATTGATGCTACTGTGTTTATATAACTTCTTCCAGGTCTTGAACATCTTCCATTAGAGGAATTTTGGGGTCTAAAATGAGCCTCCTAAGGAAAATAATAAAATAATAGTTAAAATAATAAAATAATAAAATAATATTGATTAATTTTGGAGGAAGAAAGCAAAAAAACTACTTTTTGTGTTCGTATTTTCGACATATCTCTCTGTGTTTTTACTCAAATTTCGATCGGGAGAGCTCGTTGGATGCGGAATTTGATTCTGCATCCAACGAGTACCCACACTGCATACTTTTGACGGACCCCGCTACCCCAAAAACAATAAATACCTGAAAAAACGTGATGATGACATACAAGAAATACATCATCATCACGTTTTTTCAGGTATTTCTTGTTTTTGGGGTAGCGGGGTCCATCAAAAGTATGCAGTATGGGTACTCGTTGGATGCGGAATCAAATTCCACATCCAACGAGCTCTCCCGATCGAAATTTGAGTAAAAACACAATGAGATATGTTGAAAATACGAACAAAAAAGTAGTTTTTTTAATGACAAATATGTCAATTCAACCATTATGGTTGACTTATTTTATTGAAATTCTATTGGTTCTTGAATTCCAACTCACAAAAACTTATTTTGGCACGTTTTCTTATAAGGTCCATTTTAGACCCCAAATTTCCTCTAATGCTAGTTGTCTTCTTTTCTGAGATTTGTAGAACCAAGTGATCTTTGACTGAGTCCACCCAAATTCTTCTTGTTTTTGCATCATTTTTCCTCTAGTGGGATTTGTCTTTTTTTGCTTATGGTTCTGGAACATTCTCATTGACAAACTTCAAGATATCATTTTCTTCTAGGATGAGAAAAACCATAGGCTTCTAGGATATGAATTTTGTAGCACCATCAAGACGATCTTCAACCTTCATTCCAGTCATCTTGTCTGCAAATCTGAACCAAAAACCCTAGAAGAAGTTAGGTCAAAAATGAATTTTTGAATTTATGGAAACTAACCTCATAGATATATGTTCCTTATCAAGGTGAGTTGAGGGAAGGTGAGGTCGAGCCAAAACAGTGGCTAGATCAACACAAAACTTGAAACCCTAATTTCTGCAACATCTGAATTAGGTAAAAGATGAAACTTCTCAGAATTTGGATTTTCATCCACTAAAAGATGCGCCTCCCCTAAAGCAAAGTTTCCACAACTCTTTTTCTGCTAAATAGATGGGGGAAGGACTTGAAAGGTCAAACCCTAGCTTCCGACAATGGCCTCTTCTAGAATTGTTCTGATACCATGTTAGTTTTTACAAGATTACAACAATGTAACTTAATTGCATATAAACAATAGGATCTCTAGAAAAAAGACAAAGCACAAAAACAAAGGACACACGAATTTACCCTGGGAAACCCAATCAGGAAAAACCCAACACCCCTTTGTATAGAGATGATAGCTTCTGAGAGCAGAGAGAAAAAGAGAGATAGAGATAAACATCTCTCTAAGATACAACCCCAAAAAACCTCCTTTTGTTGATGCTGTAAACTTCTCTGGGAGAGAGAGCGAACTTGCTTATCTGGATGAGTGTCTAAATGAGGCACACTTTCCTTCTATTTATACACATTACAAAACCGACTTTCACCCTAACATGAACGACTTTTCTAATTAACTAGGTCGACCTACCTTGGGGAAATACAAAAATAATTTTATTTTTATTCCATTCTTGTGTGATCTTTCCCCAGGGTTTACATTGATATTTATAGGGTTTACATGAGTGATTACATTAGTATAATCTCCCGTAGGAGGTACAAGGAAATACAATATAAGTACAATAATAATATCTTTTGAAGTTGCATAATTTCCAACAGTACATCAATCTCTATTGGAAGGTGTGAGCTTGGGGCAGACAAATAGTTTTGTCTATGGTTGGGAGGTGATAGATTATCATCGTGGTTAAACGATCTCCACAATTATTTTGTTTCTATGCTTTGTCATTTTTTTAGTGATCCTACAAAATCTAACACTTTCCACTTGCATGCCAAATAAAATAGTTCATTGACCTTAGAAAATTGTCCAGTGTATTGCTCATATTAGAGAAAGCTATAATTTTTGCATTTACTAGTCGACAACTTAGTTGTAGATGGAAGTTAAAGAGGTTGTGCATGTTAAACTTTCAAACTGTTGGCATATATTTTATCAACAGGAAAATTCAACCATTTGTAGTGTATCATTCATTCTCATTAACCAAATAAGCAGAAAAATGTCAAGTGTTGTTCTACTTTATCATTGTCTAATAGAAACATAATGGTAAACCCTTACAATGTAGCATAAATGGAAACTAGAAAACAAAAGATAGCCCACATACAAATCAAAAGAAATTCATTCATCCCTGAAAATTCTGAAGACTGTTCTCTCAATCATCTTCTTCCCATGTATATACATATGCGAAATCACATCATTATTGATAACTAGAACTAACTTTTAAAATAAACACACTTGAGCTTTAGTATAAAATTCATAGAAACCTAAACTAAATACATTACACTTGAATATGATATATTCTTTGTTAAAACTTACACAAAAGTGGATAGTTGAGCAATAACATCCTTGTGCCATAGTGGACTCCAGAGTAGTCAACATTATCCCACCCCTCAAAAGAAGGCCACTGGCCATCTACTGGTGACCTATGATTTGGTTGAAATATTAATAGCTTGAGGTTTCATATGTAATGCACCCAACGAAGATAATAGAGGTACCTCAAATGGGACAAAGGATTTAATGTGACCATAATCATGGAATATGCCACCATGTAGTTAGGAAATGATGTAATAATAGTGACTAGTTGGCATAGATCCCTTTTAATACTCACAAGAAAGTATAAAAACATGAGCATAATTGTATTGACATATGTTGGATGTTTATTGTGTTGTAGTAAACATGTCTTGTGGTGTGATTCCTCCTATAAATATTATTTGATGGTGTTATGGAACAACATGCCTTGCTAGTTCATCACACCTCTAGATCTTATGGAGATAGACAATTGACAGTTGTTAGTCAATTAGAAGAGTCAATCGAGTGGTCAACTAGGTGGTCGAGTGATGGGTTGACTAGGCTCTCAACTAGTCAGACTGATCGATTGGTGACGGAGTTGACTAGCCAATTGATTGGTCGAGCAGTTGGAGCAAAAATGTAAACTATGACACAAACATGGTAGGAATCAATGATACTTATGTCATATGAGCCAAGTATGTGTACATATTCTTCCTCTCACTTCAAGGGAGTTGGTTACATCTTGGTGTTATAAAAACATGACCTTATGGGTCAAGTGGTATGGCGAACTGTGGCTAATGAACAATACATTTTGATGTATTCTTGATTGGAATAATTAACTCTGATCTTTCTAATTTTCTAGTTTTCACAACATATTATTAGAGTCGCTGGTTTGAATCATAGATTGTTGTTTACAAGAAATTTTAAGTATCAACTGAACACGCTCTATTGAGTCTAATCTATTTTTGATTGACTATGGGTTTTGACTTGAAGACTATGTTATGGTTTAGATTGATAGATCAATTGTATGGCTTCAAAGTAAGAACTTATGATCTTGAATGGTCACAACTCTGGAATATGGGCACAAGATATGAAGACTTTGTTGAAAAGTAAGGCCCTCCAACAATTTACCAAGATTGTGATCTCAGATCCGGAGGATGATCAACATAAGTTTGTCCTTGACGTGAAGAAGGATGAGACCATTTTGAGGGAGATTCACTTTTGTTAAGATGTCATATGCTAAGCTAGATATCATTAGTGTTTAATCCAAATTCAGAACAGTACCATATGTAGAATCACTAAAAGAAACACAATCACAAGATAGACACAATATTTATCCTGGGAAACCCTCAAGGGGAAGAAAACCCAACACAACTTCCTTTGTATAAGACGTATAAGATAAAACCCCAAAACCGTGGTATTCTCCTTCTTGTCAATCTCTCTCTCTATCCTATGCGCTACAGAAGTGAGTGAATCTATGTTATAATGAAGAACACAGCTCCTCTATTTATACACTTTATGTCACTTGACTTTTACCTTAATCAAGTCGGCCTCACTAAACTCTCTAGGCCGACTTCACCTTGGAAGACTCAAAACAATATTATATACTATTCATTGGGGTACTATTGACTCGACTTACAATGGAGGATTTACCTCATGACTCTATGATGACCAATTACAATAGTAACACCTCGACAGAGGAATAATAACATCTCCCTTGGGGTACATCAATAAAATACATTCATAATATCCTTTGAAGTTACAATATTTCAACACTCCCCCTTAACTAGAAGGGTATTCTACTGACAATGTCATCATCAACTATAGGAGTAACGAGAGAGAGCATCTTCAGCAGTATCAAGGTAATACATCTATATGTCATAGGAAGTTTTCAATAATCATCAGCAACTGGAACAATTACGATTCATTGTCTTCATCTTTTGCAACACACGATCACTTGATCCTCTTGCAGCGACACTTCGATCTTTCGATCCTTTACAACAACACTTCAATCTTCTCGATCCTTTGCAACAACACTTTGATCTTTTCGATCCTTTGCCGCCACACTACCTGCAGTACACATGATCTCTTTGTAGGATGATAAATCCCTATCACTTTAGGACATAGGTCCAAGGATGATGCAATCTTCCATCAACCTACCCCCCCTTAACGAGGAGGGCCCATAGTATCGACCAACTGAATCGTGTACAATCGAATGTAGATCTCAACCGCACCTAGATGCAGGTCTCGTTGTCTGTAATGACTCATCATAGACCATCCTCATCTCGTTAAAACTAGGACCGCTCCAAGCGAGTGTTATACTGCAACATCTACATGTATACGTAGGCAGACTCTCCATACAAGATTATCGTCTACAACTGCAGATCTTGACCACACCGAGATGCAGACCCTCATCGTAGGACATCCTTAGCGTGAAAGCTAGGACCACTCCATGTGAGTTTTTTACTACGATGTCTGTAAGGACTCATCATAGAGCATCCTTAGCACTAAGGCTAGGACCACTCCCAAGCGAGTGTTATTCTATGGCATCTACATATATCTGTAGGTACACTCTCCATGTGAGAGTAATGTCTGCAAGGAAGATCTCGACCACACCTAAATGCATGCCTTGTCGTCTGTAAGGATTCATCGTAGAGCATCCTCAGCTTTAAAGCTAGGACCACTCCTAAGCGAGTGTTATTTTACGATATCCACAAATGAATGTGAGTACTCTCCATGCAAGAGTAACGTCTGCAGAGCCATCCTTAGCTAGTAAGGACCACTCTCAGGAATAAAGTGTTATTTTCCCAGCAAGATCATCCTCAAGAAAGGATACTATCGTCCACAAGTGAATGTCAGACCTTGTCAGCATCTTCATGCACAATTGGCGTCTTTCATACTAGACCTTCATTGTCATCCCATCATCAATGACGGTCTTATCATCACTTCCCATTTCGAGGGAGGATCCATATCATCAACCTGCTCCCCCTTTGTTTGAGGAGGGTTCATATCTTCGACCTATTCTTTCTTTCCGAGGAGAGTCCATATCTTCGACCTGTTCCTCCTTTTTGAAGAGAGTCCATATCTTCATCATTCCTTCTTGCAAGGAAAGTTTGTAGTATCATCACTGTTCCTCCTTGCGAGGAAAGTCTTTTCGAACTACACCGAACTTGTCATAGAGATATTCAAACTTTACTTGAGATAGAGGCTTGGTTAGCATATCAACAACTTGCTCATCGGTACTCACATACTGGAGCTTTATAGCTCCCTTTTGTACCATATCCCTTATATAAAAATATTATATTTCTATGTGCTTTGATTTATCATGGAACACAAGATTCTCTGTCATCTTTATGCAACTTTGGTTGTCCCAAAGAATCACTGTGGTATCCAACTCCATGTCAAATAGACTTGACATCATTTTCCGAAGCCATATCGCTTCACAACTAGTGGAGCAAGCTGCTATGTACTCTGCTTCAGTTGTGCTGAGAGAAACACTAGACTGTTTCTTACTAAACCATGAGTGCGTGGCGAATCCCAGACAATAACATCCTCCTGAGGTTCTCTTCGTGTCTGCGACACTTCCTGCCCAATCTGAATTCGTATATCCATACAAACTATAGTCATGATATCTACCATAGTATAGTCCAAAATCTATCGTACCTTTTAGGTACTTCATCACATGCTTTGCAGCTATCAAGTGAACCTGTCTAGGTTTAACTAGATACTGACTTAAGGTGTTCATAGCAAAGCATATATCCGGCCATATATTTGTCAGATACATCAATGCCCCAATAATCTGTCTGTATTGAGTCATACCCACTAACTTTGATGATTCATCAGATAACAACTTCAAGTTGGTGTCCATGGGTGTGGCCATGGCTTTACAATCCAACATATCAAATCTTTTCAAGATTTCTACTGCATACTTTTATTGGTTCAGAAAGATTCCTTCTGGGCTCTGCCACACTTCCAGCGTGAGAAAATAATGCATCAATCCAAGATCTTTCATCTCGAATTCTTCGGCTAGCTTCTTCTTGCAATTTGTGAGCTGTTTCCCATTTCTAGTCAAAAATAGATCATCTACATACAGTAATAGTATGACAGGTTCATCATCCATAACCTTCATGTAAAGGTTAGGATCAACTTTACTCTTAGTAAATCTCAAGCTTGTCAATAAACTATCTATTCTACCATACCAAGCTCTAGGAGCTTGCTTCAGTCCATACAGAGCATTTTTCAACTTACATACATGAGGCACTTTGTCTTCGACATCAAATCCTTGTGGCTGTTCGGTGTAAACCTCTTTCTCAATCATACCATTCATGAAGGCTGTCTTTACATTCATTTGGTGTAAATCCCACTTCATCATGGAAGCAAGTGCCATGATGTTTCTGATCGAAGTGTACCTTGCTACCGGAGCAAATGTCTCTTCATAATCAATCCCCTCTTTTTGAGAGAATCCTCTAGCCACAAATATTGCCTTGTACTTTTCAATACTTCCATTAACATTATGTTTTATCTTGTATATCCATTTCAAAGATACCACACTCTTGTTTTCTGGTTTGGGTACTATGTCCCAAACATAATTCTTCATTATTGATTGGTATTCTTCCGTCATTGATTCCAACCACTCTTTCTTCTGTACAACTCCCTCATAGCTGGTGGGTTCTTGATCTACAAGGTCACACATCAAAGATACATCACTGAAGTATGGCTTTGATCTTTTGTTTGTTATTGTGGAGCCTTCTGGAGCTCCATATCTCTTTGCTTTTTGTATGATTTCTCTTACCCAAGCAGGTTTTCTCTTTCGAGATATATCCATAGTAGGGGCTTCTTGAGGTTCTAGCATATCATGATCTTCATATGCTACTATTTCAGGTGAGGGTTCAACTTCTACCTTTCTGGGAGGCACATTCTTTTCATGTACTTTTTCAAGCTGACACCTACTGGATTTTTTAAGAGTTGTTTCTTCATAAAATATTACATCCTTACTAATATCTATATGATGGAATCCTGAAATGTATATCCTGAAGGATTTAGAGACTTCACAGTATGCAACAAATATTCCCTTCTTTCCAGAAGGATCCAACTAGGTTCTCTTCTCTTTTGGAATATGTACATATACTGGACAACCAAATATCTTGAGATGGCTCGCTTCATGTTTCTTTCTTGTATACATTTCTTTAGGAGTCTTGAATCCAAGAGCACCATGAGATAATCTATTTTGCGCATACACGGTTGTTCTTGCTGCTTCAGCCCACAGGTGCATGGGGAGGTCTTAGTCATGAATCATTATTTTAATTGCTTCCATAATGGTTTTATTCTTTCTTTCCGCAACACCATTCTGTTGAGGATTGTAGGGAGTGGTTAGTTCCCTCTTGATTCTTGCCTCTTTGCAGAATGCTTCAAATTCTTTTGAAGTATATTCTCCACCATTATATGATCTCAATGTCTTGATTCTTTTTTCTAAATGGTTCTCTATCAAGGATTTGAATTCCTTTAATTTCCTGAACACTTCACTCTTAGTCTTCAAGAAATATACCCATGTCTTTCTTGAATAGTCATCAATAAATGTAACATAATATTCATATCCACTTAACGATATGGAGGGCATAGGACCACATACATCAGAATGAATTAATTCCATTGTACCTTTAGTATTTGTTTCACTTTTCGGAAAATGATTCTTGATGTTCTTTCCTCTTGCACAACCTTTGCAAGTTCCCTCATGATCAATCTTCAGCTCTGGTAACCCTGTTACCACCTTGCTCACATAAGGTAGTGCTTTGTAGTTGATGTGAGCAAGCCTCCTATGCCATAGTTCACTTGGGCTAGTAGTCTCATGGACACGAGCTGACTCTGGATGTCCTTTGGGTTTGTACAGTCCTCCTTCTTCTTCACCAATGACCACATCATCTTCATTATGGGAATTTTGAGGTCTAAAATGGGTTTCATAAGAGATATAATAAAATATTATGAGTTAAGCATTTTGGGGAAGGTATATTTACAACTCATCTTTTATACTATAACCAATGCAACTATGGTTAAGTTAAATTGAAAAAATGTCTAAACTAAAACCAATAAAAAAACATCTTTGATATGACTAAAAATAAAGTATTTTTGAGTACATAAATTACTTTTAAATATAATACGGATTGACATGACTAAAAATAAATTACCTTTGAGTACATAAATTACTTTTGAATATAATATGATGAATGCACTTATAAAGTGATGTACTCATAAAATAAAATATATTAATTTTGAAATTTGAAACATAAGTTACTTCTTTAATATTCAAAATATGTTTATAAACCATGTATTTATAATTTTGAATCTTAAACATAAAGTTAAATTTAAATGAATAAATTGTTATTTCATATATATATATATATTAAATATAAAAATTAATTTTAAAACATAAACATAAAACTATAAATTAAAAAAAAACAATTTTTAAATTTATTTTTCGTCTTTTTAATACACCTTCAATCAACATCACGTGTAAACTCATTTTTAATAGTTTTTAGTGATATATATTATGTATATTATATATCATTTTTAATGCAATAATTAATAACATCATTAAATAATTTTTTAAGAGAAAGTGTTAATATTGGGATGAAAAAAAAGTATATAAATTACTACCCCAAAAAAATTAATTTAATATTAAACAAATGAGATTATATGTAATAAATATTATTATTATATGTAATACAAATTATAATAATTAAATATTTTATTATGATATAATAGTTCATTCAAATCGCTATATTAAGATTTTATGTATGTATTTGGTTTTATAAATTGAATGTATATGTTTAATTTATGTTGGTAAAGATGTAGATGTTTCAAAAGTTGAAAGGTGATAATAAAATATGAACCTTGAATAATACCTAGATTTAAAAAAAATATTAATATTAAATTTCAATGAGATGAGAATATATATATATATATATATATATATATATATATATATTAATTTATTATAATATAATATTTTATTTTTATAAAATAAATAAATAAATATATTTTTATATTAAAATAAAAATAGATTATTATATATAGTAAGTATTTAAAAAACAAAAAACTATTAATTATCAAGTTGTTTTTATTATAAGATGTTAAGTGATTTCGATTTTAAATAAAGATTTGACATATATATTTTAAATATTGAAAAAAATAATTACATAATTTTAGTTTTGAATAGAGCATTTACTTTTTTTTCTTCATATTTGTAATTTATTTTATATTGAAATATAAAAAATAATTACATTTAAATAAAACATTTAGTATTTTAGTATTTGTAATTGATTTTATATTGAAATATAAAGAGTACTTTAATATATTTATATTATATTAAAAAAAATGTATGGGTACTATTTTCATAATGAGTACTTTACTTACAACATTGATATAGTTAACTATGTGTTTTTACTCACCATTTACAATTTGACAAATAAACATCTTTAACTCAAGCAATGCCACCTCAATTATTATAGATGATGTCAACATCTAGAATGTGATTGGTTCTTTTAAAGTGAATTTTGATAGTACATTTTTTGTTTGGAGACCCATTTTGGACCTAAAAATTCCCCTAATGCAAGTGGCTTTCCTTTGAACCACATAAGTACTTGTCCATCTATGAAAAAAACTCTATATCCTTTTTTATCTAGTGTTGAGATGGAAAGTAGGTTATTTTTCAGCCCTGGTACATATAATACTTCCTTCATCTTCATGGAAGTTCTAGAGTTAAACTTGTAGCTTGATTGACCAATACATTTGATGGGATATTGATAGTCATCTCTTAGTGATACTTTCTAAGGAGAGCTCTTTTCTTCTAGTCTTGACAAAGTTTGCTTCTTCCTTGTCATGTGCTTTGAAACACCACTATCAATAAGCCATGTATCTTCTTTAGGGGTTACATACTTAGAGAGTGTAGAGAATAGTACACATTCCTCTAATTCTTCTTCTTTTGTTAGTCTCTTTCGAGGTCTTTCTTCTGATTGTTTACTCTTTCTTTTGAAACTTCTTCTTTGAAGGTTTATGACTACACTTCTTGAATTTTGATTGTTTTCTTCCTTTAGTATGGATGGCTAGAGTTTGATCATCTTCTCTGAGTAGAGCTTCTTTGTTAGCTACTCTAGCTTCTTCTTGAATGCAATCTTCACATACAATGTCAAACTTCATACTTTTTTTCTTCTTCTGGTACACAGAGTCTGTATGAATGAATCCCAAGGTCTAATGAGATCATTGAGAGCAATCATCACTAGTTCATCCTCATGAAGGGTGTCGCTAATAACGCTTAGTTGTTCCATGAACTGTGAGACCCTTGTGAAGTATTCTTGAATTGATTCTCCTTTGCTCATCTTGGTGCCCTTCAGTTGAACTTTCAAATTCATCTTTCTATTGATGTTCATTCCCTCATACATTCTGGAAAGTGCATCATACATTTGCTTTGGTGTCTTCTTAGATGACACTTGAGGGATCAAGTGATCTTTGATAGAATCAACAATGATCCTCATTTCCTTGATTCTAAGGTCTTGTTCATGCTTCTCAGTAGCTTCAACTTCTGTTGGTTTTGCAATTTCATCTTTGATGTACTTCTTAAGACCATTCTCTTTCAGAATGTTGAAAAGTTAACTCTGAAGGTCCTCTCATGTTTTTGGTGTGGGTGTGATGAGAGGACGAATTTTTTTTGTTCTTATGTATTTATGTAACAAAGTGATGTTTATGTAAATAAAGTGAATGTGTTTTTATACTTTAGAAAAGTGGGTTTCACTTAAAATATGTATTTAATAATTAAAGTGTTTAATTATTAAAAAGTGAGATAAGCTGTAGACCCTTGATTTTATAATTGATTATCAACCCTAAATTAGGTAGTTGATGAAAGTAGTTACAAAATTGAAGTATAAAATAATGAGAGAGGACAAATGAAAATCACTCACCATTAATGAAGAGAGAGAGAGATAAAATAGAAAAAGGGAGAAATAAGAGATACCCTAGAGTGGACAAAAATCCCTATGCAAGGAGAAGCACATAAATCAAGGCAGCCTCCACTAATCCGTACATCAGACGAAGCAGTACGTACATGCACAAAAATCGAGGCAAGGTACAATAGACTGACAAGCCGTACAGTTTCATTTATTGCAGGCACCTTTGGCATGATTCTCGAGGTAGAATTTATTGCAGAAAAATGACAGACCGTACATGACACTTGTGGTAGAAAAGTACAGTTCGTACAAGCATGTGTGGAGGCTGCACAACAGTCTGTTCAATAATTTAAATGCACGATTTTTGAGGTATTTTCTGTTTGGTTCAGTTTGGTAAATTTGTAAGAGAGGGTTGAAGAACTTATTTTCCTGAGTTGTTGGAAAATTTTCTGAGCATTCTTCTTTAAATAAAGTTTTCTCTTTCTAGGGTTTTCCCCAAGTTGGGGTTTTGCCCAGTCATTAGACCAAAATTATTGTGTTCATCTGCTTAAAGAATGTTTCAGTAGTTGACATAAATTTTTGAAGTAAATTTCAGCAGTGTGGTTTTACTTTTCAAATTTAAGTGAAAGCCCTAGTGTCTGCAAATGTTTGACGGAATGTATAAATGAGCAATTTCATTTTTCTAAGTCATATTTTCTTCATGGTATCAGAGCTGGTGGTATCATCTCTCAATTTAACAGTCATACTGAAAAAGAAGTTTAGAAGGTGTTCTTTGAAGTTTCAGAAAACTGTTAGATAATTTCTTTAGTTAATTTTTTTGTTGCAAGTTATTTCCATGATGAACATTAGGTATGAGGATTAGTTGGATGGAGTATCCAACTACATTCCACGGAAGATCAGAATTACTGCTATTTTGAAAGAACTTAGGGTTTGGAGTTTTATTAACAGTGTCATGACCAAGCCAAAAAATAAAGATGAGCTTGAGGAGTTTGAATCTCATGAAGCCGAAGCCCAAAGAATTATCTTGGATGGGGTTAAAGACCATCTCATACCACACTTAGCAAAAAAGAAAACTGCTAAAGAAATGTGGGATACTTTGACCAAGTTGTTCGAAGCAAAGAATGAAAATAGGAAGATGGCCCTAAAAGACAAGCTACATACCATTAAAATGAAAATGATGAGGGTGTAGCCTCTTACTTGACTCCTGTTACACAAGTTAAGGACGAGTTGGCAGTAGTAAGGGAAACCATTCCTGATTTAGAATTGATGAGGATAGCCCTGAAGGGCTTCACCAAGAAGTGGGAGGTTTTTGTGAAGTGTATTGTGGGCATAGAAACTCTTTCAAGTTGCTCCTGATTGTGGGATGACTTCACCCAAGAAGAAATATGAGATGGGTCACAGGTTGGCCAAACTAGTGAGGATGCTGAGCAGAATGTGGCACTTGCAGCAAAATACAAGAACAAGAAAAAGAAAGATCTAAGTCAGATCAAATGCTATCATTGTGGCCAGTTGGGACACTATGCCACAAAATGTCCTGAGAAAAAGATTGTGAAGAATGAAAGAGATGTGGAAGCCCATTAGAGGAAATTTCAACTCAAAATGGGTCTCCTAATTTTTTTTAAATAAAATAACAGTTAAAATAATATTTATTAATTTTGCAGGAAGAAAAGAAAAAATTACCTTTTTGTTTGTATTTTCGACATATCTCTTAGTGTTTTTACTCAAATTTCGACCGAGAGAGCTCGTTGGATGCGGAATTAAATTACGCATCCAACGAGTACCCACCCGGCATACTTTTGACGGACCCCTCTACCCCAAAAACAAGAAATAGCTGAAAAAACGTGATGATGACATCATCATCATGTTTTTTCAGCTATTNAGAGGGGTCCGTCAAAAGTATGCCGGGTGGGTACTCGTTGGATGCGTAATTTAATTCCGCATCCAACAAGCTCTCTCGGTCGAAATTTGAGTAAAAACACAATGAGATATGTCGAAAATACAAACAAAAAAAGTATTTTTTTTATGATACCTATCCCCAAATTTATATTAAAAAAGTGTTTAAGACATATATGGTATTTCAAAGTTAAAGCAATTTCATTGGCTAACAAATGATGACATGGAATTTTAATTAGAGTTAAAAGGCCCATTTTGGGTTGAAATTGTCTTTAATGTCTGCAGTTGTAGAAGAATTTTCCTCAAAGTTTGAGCAAGAGTTTTCTCTTGTCTCAATTGATTCTAGAATAGGGAGTTCTACCTTTGAGCACGTCTGGGTTGTTGACAGCGGTGCAATTAGACATATTATTGGAGTCTAGGATTATTTTCATATCATCACATAGTTGGGGCCAACACATTTCATTCAGACAGATATTGACAGCCCTCAGATAGCGATACGAGGGGTTGGAGAAGTCAGGTTCCAACTAGACCTTGGTGAGATCCTGGAACTACATGGAGTGATTTTTGTACCTAGGATGAGAGTAAAAAAACTTTCAGTGTCATCCTTTGAGGATGAAGGTTACGAGATGATGGCGAGGTCTAGTTATATCATCCTATATCGGAGAGATGAGCCGGTTGGTACCACCATCTTATTAGGAGATTGCAGGGAAATATTATATGTTCTGAGAGGACATGTACTACCAAGAGAAGGAGTAGGAGGATGGTTTTCAGAGTCAAAATATGCTGCATTTGATAGAGATGAGGAGAGTGACTCTTTCCTGAGCACTGGCAGAAAACTCAGCCAACCAGGTGATGGTGCAGTGGAGTAGGTTGATGGGACTCGAGTCGAGTCTCAGGTGTTAGAGTTTAATTTCGAGATAGAGCATCTATTTCCCAACAAAACTTCCTCTGTATAAGATGTATAAGATAAAACCCCATAATAGGTATTCTCCTCCTTGCCGATCTCTCTCTCTCTCTCTCTCTCCTATGCACTACACAAGTTTCTACGCGGGTACGTTGGGTACGCGGACACGAGTATCCGATACGGCTAGAAGCTTCACCCAAGTTTGTAGGAAAAGTAGGGTTGGGAGTGAATAATATATATTAATTTTTTAAAATATATTAAAAAAATAAAGTTAAAAAAACATAATTGATTAATTTCATAGCTTAAACTATTTTATCCTCTTAATCCTCACGTAGTGTCATGAAATTCTTTCTTTTAAATTTGCTCACTCCTCTAGGTCCACATTATACAAATCTCATTGTATGAGTTTGTAAAGGCAGGTTGCATATATGTGTATGAAGCACCAATAGCTTCATAAATCATAAGATTCAATATTTTTCTAATTCCTTGTTCCAACACCATCTATATTATTGATCCTAAAAGTGTTTATTCTTTGGGTGCCTCTACATTCTTTTTATGGTAACTACTACTTACTTCTAATGTGAATGAATTGGATTGTTTTAAGTTCAACTAACAAAATTTCAAAATTTTTGGTATCTTGAGGTTGATATGGTTTATGATCCTAAATTGTTATATCAGTTATTATGAATTAAAGTTGTTCAATATCTTAGTATTGTAAAAGATCCATTTGTATTCACTTAAGTACACTTGCATCATATATTTTGAGCGTGAATGGATCTAAACATTTAAGAGGTGTGGGCTCTCTTTATTTATATAACCTTGAAAATAAAAAAAGACATTATTGATAGATTCAATTAAAATTTTTATAATTGATGATTTCCTGACACAATAAACTTCAATCATTCATTTGATTTTCAACACTCTTCTTATGATTTTGGCCTCCACATGGTTGGGATCTTGTAGAAGTTCCCTGTCTGTTTGGGAGCTTTTGGAAGCTCCCAAACAAAGAGGGAGCTTCTACAAGATCCAAATAAAAAGGAAGAGGCAAAAGCAAGTTCCCAAAAAGCTGTAAAAAATCTCCCAAGTTTCCAAAGAAGCTCTCATCTAAAAGGGGAAGTTTTGTACCAGCTCTCGAGCTCCCAAGAGAAGGGAAATGTCGGGTACGGGTCGCCAAAATCCCGGGAGCGTTACTCGTGCAAATATGTGTTATAATGAGGAACACAACTCCTCTATTTATACACTTTAAGTCACTTGACTTTTACCCTAATCAAGTCTGCCCCACTAAATTATCCGGGTCGACTTCACCTAGGAAGATTCAAAACAGTATTATATATTATTCATTGGGGTACTATTGACTCGACTTACAATGGAGGCTTTATCTCATGAATCTATGATGACCAATTACAATAGTAACATCTCGACGGAGGAATAATAACATATCCCTTGGGGTATACCAGTAAAATACATTTAGAGTATCCTTTGTAGTTATAATATTCCAACAACTTTCATATAAGCAAGATCGACAGTCCTCATTATGTTTGGAAGAAATTAACGAATTTGTTTGAAAAAGTTGACGAAAGTCAGGTTATGCAGATTGTGAAAGAGTTGATCTCTTTGGATCCTTTCTTCTTTGAGGAAATTGAGGACTATTTGGCCCTTGTCAAGGAGCTACAATTGAAATTGGTGGAATGAGGCAAAGAATTTATGAAGAAAGATGGCCATTGCATTGAATTGATTCTCATGTATCTGAAGACACCCTATGATGTATTTTGGTCAATGTTTTGTGCTAGTTGAGCATCCAAAGAGAAGATAGCAAGGACTACACCTCTGACTCTTTTAATGGATTGTTGATTAAGGTACATGAGATATTAAATGTCAAGCTGTAGGTCCATTTTCTTAAGGGTAAAGGTCGACAAAACTACAAAGGAAGGGGCTAACAGTTTAACTTAGAGAAAAGTTGGGAGTGCATCAACTAGAATGAGAAGAAGTGTGATGAGTCGACTAAGAAAAACACAATGAAGACTAGTCATTGTTGTGGGAAATTAGGACATATGGAGAAGGTTTGTTGGAAAAATACCAACAATCTAACGGAGAAGGTAAAAAAACTTGATGCATATGTGTTGATTGGATGATATACCAATGTTAAACATCGTTTTCTTGAATGAATGAAAGACAACTATAAATTAATTGTTAAGTGTTTATTAGGCCCTACATGCTTATATTACTTAAAGTGAGTGGATAGTTGATTCTGGTTGTACTCATCATATGGTTAAAGATGCATCTCTCTTTTCTTCCTTAAGTGAAGCGACAAAAAGTAAAAATTTCATCTCAACATATCATGCACTAACTATTGTTGGTTGTGGTAACATTGAATTTCAAAATGGCGTGATTACCAATGTGTATCATGTACTAGACCCAAGTGTAATTTTGTTGTCGATACGCAAACGAACTTAGACTGATAAAAATGTTGAATTTTGGCCAAATTGGTTTGTTGTGAAGGATGTGAACAATTGAGTATTGTTGTTGAAGGGTTCCTAGATCCCAAGTATGGTTTGGACAAGTTCTATGACATTTTCAAGAGAGAAACATGACTCCGAATGCACTCATAGCTGAAACTAACGAATGTAGTAGAGTTTGGCATGAATGACTCAGACATTTAAATTTTGAAATCTTGAAACCAATGATTAAACATGACATGGTTGTTGGAATACCTAAAATTATTCCCCTTGATGGAGTATGTGAAGTGTGTGTGCTTGGAAAGATTCGCTAGGCTCCATTTGAAACATGAAAGGCAAAGAGAGCAAAGATGCACCTGAAACTTGTCCGCATCGATCTATGTTACATGAACGCACTATCATTGATAGGTGAAAGGTATATTTTAACCTTCGTTGATGATTTTTTCATGTACACTTGGATATATCTTGAATAATAAGAGTCATGTCTTTGAAAATTCAAGGAATTTAGGCCATTAGTTCAAAAACAATGCAGTTGACTTGTGGAATGTCTAAATTCTGACAATGGTGGAGAATACGTGGGCATAGTTTTTGAAAACTGCTTGCCACAAAATGAAATCTATTGGTAGAGATTTGTACTTCACACCTCAACAGAATGAAGTTGTAGAATGGAAAAAATGGACCTTGGTCGAAATGGCATGTTGTTTTCTTTAGGCCAAAGACTTATCAACTAGCTTTCGAGCAAAAGTTGTCTACTGTTCAAACTATCTACTGAACCTTAATTTGACTAAATTTGTCCTTAATATGAATCCTAATGAGAAATGGAGTGGATTGAAACCATTAGTTGGTGATCTTAGAATGTTTGGATGTATTGCATGGGTGCATAGTCTAGACAACTGCAGAAATAAATTGGATTCAAAGAGTCATGCTTGCATCTTGATGGGTTACTCTAAAGAGTTGAAGGCCTATTTATTGTTTGATATATTCAAACAATAGATTGTTATTTGAAGGGATGTTGTCTTTGATGAAAATACCTTATACATTACATTGTTGAATTCCTCTTCTGGTTTGATGAATAATGGTCCTTTTGAAATTGAGACAAAAATACGATCGATTGAACTCTATTTTGGGGTTTCGACTTGAAACACATTATACAACCTGATGAGAACTCTAAATAGTTCTCGTTTTTTATAGGTTGCATTTAGTGGCTATTTTTACCCCCGAATAAAAAATTGGTTCTACCAATAACACACCATATTTTTCGAAAATAAAATTACAAATTTTAGAAAACCCGTCGGCTGTTTTTTTAATCACATAAAAAACCCAATATTTATTGAAGATGTACAATAATGTTTTCGAAAAAACTTTACAAATTAAAAACTATACATGCAATTGATATTTTTTTAATTAATATTTTTTTAATTAATATTTTTTTAAAATTATTTATTAGAATTTGAGAAAAATATATAACGATGTCAAAATATAAAAAATTCAAATACAATATTAATAAATTATAAACTTAAAAAATATTAATAAAAATATATATATATATATATATATATATATATATA